>MU853193.1:172881-187221 GCA_033085395.1 Xanthoparmelia taractica | reverse complement strand
GAATAATAACTAGAATACGTTCGCATAATTCTATATAGAGTAACTTATTCTATATATAGTATATTTCCCATACCCCTACATATAACATGAGATACCCCTACATATATTAGAATTTTCTTAGATTATTCCATGATATTAGCACGTCTCCCAGAATATCTCATATAAATCAAATAATATAATCTCAATATCATATCATATTATAATATAATATCGATACCTCATATCCCAGATTATTTCAGACCTTTCCGACCCGTAATAGTAATAGATATCTTATTAATACTTAGCGAGTGTTAAGTGTATATAAAATATATAATTAGTTTCTATAGTTTAATTATTGTATTAATAATAATATTTATAATAAGAAGAGAAAATTTTCTTAAAAATTAACACTCTTTTATTAATAACTTAATTATTAATACACGCGAATTATACGCGTCGCGTATATTAAACGTATCGATAATACTTACTCTACGTATTATTAAAATTATATAATAGAAAGTATTACTAGCGATACGTGTTCTATCGTCTTAGTTTTTATTTATATTTATAATATATTTTATATATAAAGCGCTATTAAGAGAAACTCTTTCTCTTTTTTTTTTATTAGATTTAAAGAATTTTAATAAGTCTTTTAAGAGTATTAATTTCTTCTATTACGTTAAATTCGAGAACGAATTCTCGAAGAGAGAAGGTAATTATTAGAAATAGAGTCTTAAGCCCTAAGCGAGAGGATTCTAAATCGCTTAATATACGTATACATAGCGAACTCTTGATGAATAAGCTTAAGCAAGCGATCTTTTCAAGTTTTCTTTTCTTCTTTCTTAAGAATTAGTCTTACTATTAGATCTATATGCGAAATATATATCTTTCTAATTTCACATTACTACGTAACTCTAAGACTCTAATCTAGAATTAAGTCTAATAGATTTATATTATATATATTCTTTCTTTCTACTATTAAAGACTTTCGCTTAACTTTAAAGTAATTTAATTAATAATTAAGTTATCGTTTAATTTATTTAAATTTAATAAAAAAAGAATTTACGAGATTATATATCTAACGAAGAAGTTAATTTATTTTATTCTTAATACTATTTAAATGAGTTAAAGCGTCTATATTATTAAGTTTCTAATAGAATAGACTTAAGATTAGATTCTAATTAGATGTAAGAAGCCTAGAAAAAGATCTCGTATCTCTAACTTAGATGAAGTCTTAGTAAGACGATTTCGAAGTCTATTATATAAAACGTGAAACTCTCTTACAATTGCTGAGTGTTTCGCGTTCTTACGCGTGTTTATAACGTTGATTGCGTCCTTGATGCGTATTTCAGTAGCTGTATATGATTGATCCATAGTGGTGTGAATGTGGAAGGATTTGATGATAAAGTGGTTGATTTTTTATGATTTTTGGTGTATGATTGACTTTGGCCCATGATTGACTAGCACTAAGCGAGGTACGAGATTAGTGCGTGGCGCGATTATAGGGACATACCAAAACACAGCCCTGACCCCGTGGCAACTCTCTGTCTCACAGGTGTGGGTAGCTGATATTCCATGGTTCGCAACCACGGAGGGCCAAAAAGCTCAGCCTGAACGACCTGCAAGCTTATGCTCGGTCACATACAGTCCTAAAGAGCGAACCGAAGATACTCTTTGGCCAAAAGTCCCTGGGAGGGAACCGAGACTCTGCTTCGACAGTCCTACGAAGGAAGCGGGCTATCGTTCAACAGTCCGATGGAGGAAACAACAATATCTATCAATATGCTACGTTGGTATTGTGGGTTCCATGGAGGACCATGTTATCCATGGGAAGGTGTGTGCTATTGAGAGATGTTGGCCCAAGCCATGAAGGGTACAGGATCATGAATGACTCTATTACGCATGGACAATCATATCATCCATCCGTAGTATGTGTTGCCCATGGATAGCTATATACCACCGATGATGTGCACCACTCACCAGAGGCGAGGAAAGTAGGATGAAAGAACATGAATAGTACCTACCGAGACGATGACCTTCGGTCGCAAGTGTACCAGTCATACATCTACCCAGCACCAATGTCGATCTTGTACCAGAATCAGAGCTTTTGCGACAGTAGCTTATATTACCGCAACTATGAAGACTCGTGCAACAATAATCCCCCCACCAGACGCCGAACCTGCCATGGTTGCCAGCCTCCTTTGCCAGGCGGAGCGGCCAAACATCATTTGTAACGGCCACAACCGAAGAGTTCATAGCCGTGCCGGACAACCGCCGCTCGCAACAGCCTAAATTGCCCACGCGACTTCCTACACCACGCGCCGCAGCGCAGAGACTGCTCAATTCCAGGCTCAGCTACCACATGCGTCCGTCAACACCATGGTCAGAGCCCTCATATGACCGCATACCGGGAGAGCAAGCGTTCGCTCCGTCAGACGGCGGTGACGAATCGCAGAAAACAATCATACACGTTTGCCGCTGGACTGGATCCCGATCACTTGACACATCGGAAACCATCTAAATTCCACACGTCTCCATTGAACCCCGCTCATTTCGACAAATGACAGATGGGCTGTTGCTGCGCTCATTCCTCTCCAAGTAGCGCTCACTCCTCTCTCCGCACCTACACTGTGTAAATGCTCTTATAGCCCATCACTACCTCATCAACTATCACACAAACACAAATATACACCATCCCTCATCCAGGAACAGGACAGAACAAAACTGATACTATCCCTCCCCATCCCCGTCCCCCATCCTATCCCCCTCGTCCACACACATATCTCCCCCTCCCCATCTTCACCCCCACCAAAAGCGAAAAGTGAAAAAGCTACCTACGCCTTTGTTCAACTTCACTTCACTTTTCATCACTTTCATCACTTACCTTAAACGCTTTGCTTTGGGAAAAGAAAAGGGGTGGGCAAGAAAGGGATGGATGCTCATACGACGGACAGAAAGGACAGGAAGGGACAGGAAGGGACGCGATGGTACGGGATGGGGCGGGATGGGATGTGACGGGATGGATTCTGTATTATGCGTGCGTACTCGTACGTCGGTTCGGTTTTTCGTTTGTTTTTGATTGGTTGGTTGGTTGGTTGGTGGTGTAAGTTATTAAGCAAGGATCATGGGATCCTTTCAAGGTAAGACAAGACGAGATAAGACGAGATAGGGATGAATGGATGAAAGGTATTATTAACGGAAGGAACGGTAGGGAAGGAACGGTAGAGACTAGAAGGAAAGAAAAGAAAAGGAAAGGGAAGGAAAGGATTAAAGAGAGAAGGGAGGGAGGAAGAGGCACAGGGCAACGCATGACATGACATATTTCGCGTACTTCAGATTCCAGTGAAGCTTTCAGTGCTGTCTGTCATGGAGAATATTGAAACATTTGGTGGATACAAGCTTCTCGATTCGGGCGTCCCTGCCGCTCTCGTTCATAGCTAGCTGGCTACCTTGATGTATATACAACAGCCGATCCATCTATCTTACATATGGAAAACACATCATCGACAGCAACAATCAATCAATCGGGTATCTCTCGCCTCTTCACATTCGCGCTCACACACACACAGACATATACACCGCCATCTCATGTCATGTCATTGACAAACAAACAAGCAACAAGAAGAAAAGAAAAGGATCTAAGCCGACAATGCACGCATTCTTCCTGATGCGTCATCATCAATCATATCCATGATGCATTTCATTCCCCCTTCCCTCACCTCCCCTCCGAGGCTCACCTCCTAGGCTGTCACCTCCTAGGCTCAAACCCATACCCCCTCCTCTCGCCCTCCCCTTCCCTCCTCAAACCCTGCATGCCTGGCTCCCCACGCACCAGCGTCTCCTGGTACCTCTCCAAAGTCTGCCTGTCCTGTCCCGACAGGCCCCTCCTCGCCTCGTCCTGTCTCCTCATCGCTTCCTCTTGTTCTCGTCGGGCCCGGTGGCTTCGCAGTTCAAAGTCTTCTGCCATGTGCTGTGCATCGCGCTGGCGACGTTGCTGCTCCAGTTGGTGTTGGTCGCCGTGCTGCGGGTGCGCGTGATGACGCTGGCGTTGTTGTTGGTGCTGCTCCAATTGCAATTGTTGTTGAAGTTGAATTTGCTGCTGGCGCTGCTGTGCTTGTTGCTGAGCTTGTTGCTGTGCCTGTTGCTGTGCCTGTTGCTGTGCCTGTTGCTGTGCCTGCTGTTGTGACTGTTGCTGTGCCTGCTGTTGTGACTGTTGATGTTGCTGCGGGTGCGGGGTCAATGACGCATAGGGTGAGGGGCGAATGTTGGGTTCAGCAGGTGTCGAAGGTATTGACGGTGGCGGAGGTGGTTGTTGTTGCTGCTGTTGCTGGTGATGAGTGTGAGACTGCATGGTTTGGAACGAAGAGTTGCGTGAGTGGGAAAAGTGGGGCGGCGGACTTGGTCCGTGATTTCTTTGCAAGGCTTGGAAAGGTGGCCGCGTAGATGGCGGAAGAAAGCTAGATTGCGCTTGTGGCGATATCGTTGCTTGGGATGGCGGGTCGAGCCAAGGACGTGGTATTTGATTCTGTGTAAGCGCGGAAGACCAATTGCGTATAGGCTCACGAGGTTGAGACGTCTGCGGCTGTTGTTGTTGCTGCTGTTGCTGCTGGCTGGCCTGGTAGGAAGCTCGTTGCTGCTGCTGTTGCTGCTGCTGGAGAAGCTGAAGTGATTCTGCGGTTGGATCTCGTCTCTGTACCTGTGACTGCGTTGTCTGCCCTGCTGGCTGATACTGCTGATTCGAGGTCGAAGGTTGCGGAGGTGGAGGCGTTGGAACAGCTGGCCGTTGATCGCTCAACCTCTTGCGAGGCGGCTCGGCAGGCTCGTTGTTTAGAAGGTCCAGGATACTTGACTTCTTCGGTGGGTCACGGGGAGGCAAGGGTTGAATTGATGCAATCACAGGTACAGAGCTGGGTCGTATTGTCTCGGAGAGAGGAGATATGGGTGGGGCAGCAAGACTTGCACTTGCTGGGGAGTGACGAGGAGTGAACTGGCCAGGGACATTCACATAAGCAGCAGGACCTAAACGGCGCAGAGGTGCAGGATCAACGCGCGGCTGTCGCTGCTGCAAATGCTGTTGAGAAGCCTGTTGCATAGCCTGCTGCTGTTGTGATTGTTGTTGCGCTTGCGTTTGCTCCTGACGCTGCTGTTGTGTAGTCTGCTGTTGTATGACCTGTTGCTGTTGCTGCTGTTGGACTTGCTGAGCCTGTTGCTGCTGCTGCTGGCGTTGGAGTAAATGCTGAGCCTGTTGCTGAGCAGCGTGCTGAGCTTGTTGTTGAGCAGCAGTAGCGTGCTGAGCCTGTTGTTGAGCAGCTTGCATTTGCGCCTCGAGGTAATTCCGAGCCTTCTCATTTATTTCAAAGTCGATTGTGTCAGCTTGCACGCTGGAAGCTTGTTGACCTAACAGCGACGTACGCAAAGAGTTCGGGACCAGATGTGGAGTATGTGTGTTATACTGGGTACTTTGTTGCTCTTCACGCTGTGGCGGAAATTGTCGCTGACGCATATGCATTTCAGCCTCTCTAATCCTTTGTTGATCCTTTGCCTTTTCAGCCTCTCTTTCCTGAGCCTCGTGCGCTTGTTGGCGCGCTTGCATCACCTGCTGTTCTTTCTCCTTGACCGACTCCCTCGACGAGAACGTTGCTCGATTCCGCTCGTCCGGGAGGAATGTCCCTAGGTGAGGACCTATCACTGCCCTATCTTTGATGAGAGGGATTGTGATTCGGTTCAAAAGACTATCGCGACCTTGCGCCTGCATTTGCGAGGACACTGCCGCGGCTCCTTGCTCGGCAGAGGCTAGAGTAGTGAACTTCGGAGGCTCTTGCTTGAAGCGTGGCTGAGATTTGGTTGGCTGTAATTTCGGAGATCCACTTTCGCCTTCCATGCCCTCGACACTCGGAGCCAATGGCCGTTGGGAATCCCTTGTCACGCTGTAGAAATTGCGTCGCTTTTCTCCAACTTGGGTTGGAGCTGGCAATGGTCCCATGTCTGCTCCCTCTGTTCTCAGTTTGTCTGCACGCGCAGCTTCTTCCTCCAACTGCTTGCCGGCTTCACCTTCCTGGATCTTTCGATTGTAGAAATTCTTGATCTAAAACCGCGTCAGTACTCTGGTTGCTTGATTGAACGCAGGACTCGTTACCATGATGTGGGTTTTGGTCTTCATGGTCTTAGCAATGGCTTGCCAATCTGTCCCAAAGTATCGTAGGTAGTTGTAGAAATCATTTTGTTCAGGCACAGACCAATAACTCGATGTAGTCCCGCCACTCTTCTGCTGAGTTGCAGGGGGCTGCTCTTGAATGAAGGGCTGGACTTGCTGTGGTGGTTGATCAACGTTCATAGGCACGGGTTGATCAACAGGCCAGCCTTCTGCGGGAGTCTGCTGCACGACGGGCGGCGCTGTGTATGGCTGGCCACTCGTAAGTCCAGCAAGTACCTGGGCTCCTTCCATTTCCTCAAGACGCGGCTCGTTGTCCACGGTCGATTCCTTACTTACAGCTCTCACAGCTTCAGGAATACTCTTTTGAGGCGATGGACCGGGTGCTGCAGCCAGTAATGGAGCTTTACCCTTTCTGCCCACCTTCTCCTTTGCAGGTACCGTCCGTGTACGCTTAGCAGTGGATTTCTCGGAGCTGAGATTACCATTCGCATCTTTACCGGCAGCGGCACCACGACGGGCTGGAGTTGGTGCAGGCGTTGCAGGGTCAGGGTCGGCATTGTCTCCAAACGTTGGTGCTGCAGCACGCTTGGGCCGTCCTTTCTCATTGAGCGGAATATTCTGCGTTTCATAATCCATTCCCCCATCGACTGAAGAGATCAAACCGGCAGCCCTGGGACGTATTTGTTGACCACGGGCGGTGGCGGCAAGTTTCTTACCCTTTTTGGTCTTCATAAATGCCGTCTCTTGGTCTTTGTACTTGACGGATAGCTTTGTGAGATAGTAGTGTTGCACGCAATCCCGGAAGTCCCGTCCCTCCAATGCATCCGCAATGGTGCCAAATCTCTTGGGGTACAAGAGGTAGTTGTACAAGAAAGTTTCGTGTTCCGCAGGAGTGAAATCGTCCTTCTTCGGAATAAATTTGAGAGCATCGAGAGCGTTCTCGCGGTCGACCAGATTATTCGTATCAATGAATTTCGAAACCACCTTTTCATACGAACTTAGCATATCAGGGATTATAGCCTCTCTTTCGGGATTGAAAGTCTCTGGAGGAATATAGACAGGTGCTTCTCGCTCTCGTCTAGCTCGCTCTTCTTTGGCGGCAGTCTCCTGTGAAACTTTGAGCACCTCTTCCATGTCTAATTCACTGATGATCTTTCCCCGCCTGCCCACCACCGGCGGGGTTGGTGCAGACAATGGGATGCTGTCAGGGACAGGTGAAATAGCCATAGGGTCTTCTGCCCTCTTTTGCTCTTCGTAGTCTTCAATTTTCATTCGCCAAGACTTGTAGTTCGAGATATAATTTTGTCTTTGAACCTCATCTTCGGATAGATGAAGTTCACGCTGTCTTTTCAACTCCTCAATGAGTAGAGACTCTATCGCCTGCTGTCGTCGAGGATCTTCTTGCAATTCGTCGATATCAGAGAAAGGAGTAGGAGGCCCGGAAACAAGGAATGGAAGGCTGGTAACAGGAGGCGTTTGCGGGCGAGTCTTGAAATGAGGAGGAGGAGGACTGTCAGGTTCGCACTTGTAATCCATCTCTTCTACATCGTCAACTCTGGGCGACGGCAGTCCTAGCGGACCAGGTTTAGCAGACGGCTCCCCGTCTACCGCACCTGTCTTTACCTTCTCCTCAAGGGCGCTGGCCAGTGCATCAAGCTCCTCAAGCAACTCCAAGATCACTGGATGACTTCGAGGCGTCGGTGGTCTTTTTGCCTCTAACGCTTGCATCTCGTGATCAAATTTCTTCTCCGCTTGAGCGAAATCCTGCTCGTCGAGATCCATCTCTCCATCTTCAGCAGCCACTTCATCAGAATCCTCATCCTCTTTGTTGTCCTCAGGGCCCATCATTCTAGGCTTCTGCTCTCCGTGATCGGATCCTTCGACTCCTATCCCACCACCAATATATTCCTTACGCTGCACTTCTTGTACTGATCTATCGTCGACGTCCTGGGACTTCTCAGATGCACCGCGAGCCTTCGTGATACCGCTGGGTGCATTTTCACGCCGCCATTTATCGGCTAAAAGTTCGGCAGACTCGACGCTCGGTGCACCAGGCCGGCCTCCCTCGTCCCCAGTATAGTCTCTTTTGATTGGCACGGTATTCATGATGGAAGGACCACGGGGCGTATGCTTAGGTAAAGACGGATTTGGATTGACCCAAGACCAGGCACCCCCGCGTCCTGGTCCACGCGGTATCATTGGTGGAGGTCGGTTTGGAGCTGCACGGATGGAGGCGAGTGCTGGTTGTCTGATAGAAGGGGCAGCACGCCCTGCACGAGGTCCAGTCGGGATCTTGATGGGTGATCCTTGGTTTGTAGAGCTACTCATCGACGGCCTAAGGCTGATGACGGGACCAGATGCCGAAGCCTCCACATTGCCATTACGGCCTTGTTCCTCGACTGCTTTTCTGACAGAAGGTTGTGTGGGGTCTGATGCGCCAGACGCTGACAGGAAAGAGGGCCGAGAAGGAGAGGCATCAAAGATCGGTTTCGAGGTGCTGGGAGCTTCTTCTTCTTTAACAACAGCACTTGTTGACGCAGGCAACGGTTGCCGCAGGGTTCCAAAGCCCCTCCCATCATTGCCAGGTGGGCGCCGGTTAGGCTCAAGCATCTCGTTGGATGACCACCTCTCCTGTATCTGCTGCGCTTTTGGTGCGCTGGGCGCATGTGTAGGAACTTGAGCTTTTGGAGCGGATGGTGGTTCTCTTAAGGGTTCCAGCAGACTCAATCGAGACGGATGTACTAGTGGAGAACGGTCTTTTGGAGAGTCTTGCTTTGGCTGAGCCTCTTGATTGGATATTGGTGCTCGATGTGGTATAGATCCAAAAGCTGGGACAGGCGGAGCTTGTGGCGGTGGAGAGGCCGTTCGTTGTTCGTAACGATCACCATCGGAGCGCCGGAGATGTAGGTCCCCTCTGTCTAAGTCCATATCGAAGCTCGCACGTCTTGCGTCAACGTTAGGGCCTGTAAGCCTTGGTCTCTGCTCAAATTGAGCATCCCGAGGATCCCGATTGTTCTGAGCAAAGCGATCTAGATTGGCCACTGGGGCTGATGTTACTGAAGTTGAACGAGACGTGATGGGCGTTTGTTGTCCAGCTGTCGAATTTCTAGAGTCTGGCCGAAAAGGTGGCTCTCTTCTGAAACGATCATCTCTTTCGCGTTCCTCCCGCTCCCTTCGTAGCTCGTCTTCCCGTCTGTTGGTCTCAAAATCACGTTCACGGTCTCTGTCCTCGCGCATTTGCCTCTCCCAATCCCTGTCGCGGGACCGGCTCCTGGGTGTAGTCACATCGTGCCGCTCTTCAGGATACGACCCTCTTCCACGTCTATTAAAATCCCAATCATTCCTTCCTCGTCCTCGGAATCCACCTCGTCCGCGAGCGGGAAATGTATCAGAGGACGCTGGCAGTGGCCCTTCTCGGATATCCCTCCTGTCGTCTCTGGGCGGAAACTCCCGGACATCCCTTGTTTCTCGAAAATCTCTTGAAAGTGGGGATCTAGATCGATCGCGACCCGAGGGCGAAGGCCTCCTATCTCTTCCATCGAACCTCTCTCTGGGACCCCACTCATGACCTCTACCACCTCTCCTCGCAAACGGCTCATCTCTGGGCCCAAATTCTCTTGTATCGCGCTCTCTTCCATCGAGACGTGCTATAAAACCTCTCCCTCTCGGTATGAAATTACCTCCTCTTGGTGCATCTCGAAGAGCCTTGGGGCCGCTCGGAGGCTCGCGCGGAGGATCCCGTCCTCGACCCGAATAGCCGTAGAAATCGTTGGAATTGGTGCGTGAGGCCGGGGGCCCATCGTTATAGGCGGTTGAAGGACGTCTATCAAGTGATCTTGGGGGTGAGCGGTCCCGCGGAAAGCGAGGATCGCTGGGATTTGGAGGAGGGAAGCGTGAAGACATAGAGCATGGTCACATACGGTATGGTTGTAAGGGTTGATGTGTAGAGGGAAATGTAGGACTTTGTCTGAGATGGAAGGATGTGATATACAATAGGAATCTCTGGTCCAAATCAGCATTGGCAGGCTTCTCAATCACAGCGGGATCTGTAAGAGTGTGTCGAAATCTTGGTGGTGCTCCCCCCAGATCCTGTGTTCTTGGATCTTGAAATCGGCCAATCGGTGCAATGCGTGTAGCCGAGGCCTGTTCCTTGGTCAGCGGAGCTGCTTCGGCTTACGTGCAGATATCTGCCAAAGGGAAAGCAGGGATTGAGGATGTCGAGGGAGAGTGATCGATTGAGGGTTATGAGTGATGTTTTGATAGAATCAAGAGGGTTTCTTCCAAGTGAAGGCTCCCAGCAAAGGAGCAAAGGAGTTGAGGTTCAACTGATCTTTCAAGATGCCGCTTGGCAGATTAGCGTGAACCTACTTTGTCTTTCGAGATCCACGTTTTTGACTTCCGAGATTTCGCAATGTCCTCCTCCTCCTCCTCCTCCCAACACGTGCATTCATCCACCGCGTATAAAGCGTATAACAACACGAGCATAAGAGTGCCTACGGTATTTACGCGGCCAGGCTCGTTCGTAGCCGACGAGCGCTCTTCTTCCGGTGGCAGCGCAGGCCGGTTCCTTCTTGACAGACTTGCTCTGTTGCTGCAAAGCAGTACAGCTTCAAAAGCCTCTCTCTGCGCGACGATGCCACTCTGATTGACCTCCATTGTTTCTTTGGCTGTCGGCAGCGATGAGTTTCTGGGAACAGGAATCGTGTTGATGCATCGATGGGACATGGCAGACATTTTTGGAGATGCTTGGGTCTATATCCTTTGATCAGCAACAAGTACGTGGCCTTTCAAAAGCAGAGAGAAGAAAAAATTGCTTAGCAATCATCCATGTCTGCTTGGCTCTTCTTGTCATCGCGATACAGCTCTTCGTCTGTGGCAAGAAGAGAGAATGCATAGGCAAGCCTAGATGCTATTAGGAGGACCTATCAGTCGTGTTCAACAGATACATAAGGTCTAGTCAAAGCCACTGTCTTATGAAAATCTCTACGTGTTGAGCCTCAGAAGTAGCAGTGCGAAAATATGGGGAAAGAGCCCGTCTTGCTTCCACCACATAATGCTCATAAGGCCTCAAAGGTAGCTCAAGTCCACGCGGTCATCCCCATGTGGATCTCATAAAACCCACGTTTCTCACTGACAGAAGCCTCCAAGTTTTCGGTACCTTGCATGAAGATTTACCTCCAGCATCTACACGTATACAAGAGTTCTACAAACCCTGCTGAAGCAACTCTTAGGGCGATCATGTCGATGGCAGGGCCGGTCGACGAAGCTGTCCATGTTGTGAGTCTCTTGATGACGCTCTAACAGGGATGTTACAAGTGCCAATGGGACAGACTGTACGTGCGCAGAAAGCCTCTCAATAAATGTGAGCAGCTAAGTTATGCGAGAGTCCTAAGTAGTATATAAAAATCTGGTATCAATTACAGGATAGTACGCAAAAATTATCCGCGCATATTATGGGCATACAGACTCCAGTAGAGGCTTTCAACAGTACGCAAAATGGTATCATATCATAGCTGCTGCTTTCCAACTCAGTCACGCTTGATTTCGTCCGCGACTGGCTCACTGCCTGAGCCTGAGCCTGAGCCAAGATGTCTCTCATCAATCTCCGGATTCTTCCCCATGATGATACCTGCCCGGTCCTCACCCATAGCGGCACCATGAATCTCCTTTCCCCTCAAGGGACCGCTGACCGTCCCTTCACCGAAGACATATGCCTCTTCACCGTGCATGGAATAATCGCCGACGAGTAATTGCTCGTCTGACATCCTCAGTGGAATACGCAGAACGTATTTGATGAAGCACATGATCAAGCTTGTCCATACGACATTCCAGCCGATGACGAACATGGCGCCTGCAATCTGGTAGCCAACTTGCACGCCATTTCCGGCAATTGCACCGCCAGGGTTCGTGAGGGCAAATGCTGCAGAGCCGGATATGGTAGCGAAGATACCAGTCGCGCATCCGCCGACGATACCAGCGACGAAATGGGTGTGGAATACACCGAGGACATCATCGACGGAGCGCATGAATGCGACTTTCTTACCGAATATATTCATCGAGAGCCACGGTACGGTACCGGATCCAAAGCCCATGGCGATAGCACTCCAGCCCGCAACGACACCCGCGGCCGGAGTAATGGCGACAAGACCGCCGATCATGCCGTTGACGGCGCCAATGACCGAGGGTTTGCCGTAGTAGAGAACATCACAAAGCATCCAGGTGAGCATGCTCGCTGCGGCGCAGATGTTGGTGTTCAGCACAGCAACGCCCGCGTCTACGCTGGCGGTATACGGGTCGCCGCCGTTGAAGCCGTTCCAGCCAAGCCAAAGTATACCCGCTCCTATCAAGACAGAGCCAATATTGTTGGGGCGGTTGTCCTCGCGGTCCGCGTCCAGTCGGGGTCCGATCCACCATGCGCCCACGAAGCCTGCGGTGCCGGAGGAGAGATGGATCACGTAGCCTCCGGAATAATCGATGACGCCTAGGACGGCAAGAAAGCCGCCGCCCCAGATGGAGTAGGCCACCACGCAGTAGGAGAAGGTAAGCCAGAGGGGCACATAGACGACCCAGGCGAGAAAGTTCATGCGGCCGAGGAAGGCGCCGGCCGTGATGACGAGCGTTATGGCCGCGAAGACGAACTGGAAGTACACCATGACGGACATTGGGAATTGCGCGCTGATTCCGGAGGTTGGCAGTAACGCCTGGGTGAGTTCGTATTCCATGGACAATGTCGGGCCTGGTATGCCTGCGAAGGGCAGCATGTGGTCTCCGAACGCGACTTTATAGCCCCATATGACCCAGCAGATGAGGACGGCGGCGAAGGCATAAAAGGCCATGAAGGCGGAGTTGATGGCCCATTTGCTCTTGACGATACCTGCGTATAGAATCATGAGTCCAGGCACCGACTGCAGCCCGACGAGGGTGGCAGCAGTCATTTGCCAGGCATTGTCGCCCTTGTCGAGCCAGTCTGGCTGGGTGGCCATGGTGTGCGGGATTGAAGTGAGAATGCTTCTTCTTGGAGCTGTGCGGAAGTGATAGAGAAGAATCTTGACGAGATGTGTTGTACGCGAATTAGGGACCCTGCAGTTGACTATATAGCTCTCACAGCCCACGAGGCGGACCTGGCATAAGCTGGAGCTATTATTATTATTATGTACTGCAAGGGTCCACACGGCCGAGTATCAAGATGCATAGTAGCTTTTCAGGGGAATGTGAAGTGCATGGGGCGGAGGTGTCGCCTATGTTTGAAAGAGATGGTTGGGACGAATGAGAGACATGAGGCTTATCAGCGGCTTTTGTTTGCTAGAATGTAAGATATTATGATTATGGGGTCAGTAAGCCAATCAGATGTCCCCATAGACGAAAGGGATGGGTTTACCTTATTGTTTTGGACTATGGGCCGTGTGGGTTGTCAGCAAGGCGATGAAAGAGGGTAATCATGAAGAATTATTTAGCGGTCTGATTGCGAATACGGGAGTAACTTTTAGGTGAGACGACGGGAGCCGAGCCTCACCGTTTATGCAGCCTCTTTTTTTTTTTTTTTCCCTGCAGGGTGAACCCCCTACCGTAGCCCTTGCTTAAGGTACCCTGACGACTGAGCACCTTTTGTTTGACCGCTACAAGTACGTACCCCCACAGTTTTCCTTTAAGCGAATCCACCCGGTTGAGTACCCCGTACCTTAGTTATTCCTTATTCACTAAGAATGGCGCCACTCCCCGGGAGCGCTAAGCTCTCTCACTGATAAGGGATCCCGTTTTTTTTTGTTTTTTTTTGTTTTTTTGGACCAATGACAACTGCATTTCATCTTTGCTGTCAGAATACTGCAAAACATGCGCAATTGATAGATAGGAAGTCCAAACTTGAACTCTCTCGCCAACGTACAACGGTGACTTTCTCTTATTATTCATCCCCCTTTTTCGACGATAAGTCAAATGCGTTCAACAATTTGAAGACAATCAGAAATATTGGCCGTAGCGTGTCAGCGTGCCCACTTTTTCTCTCTCAATCCCAGATTCCGGGGGGTGTCAAAGCTGGCTGCTTACCTGCTGCTGCTGCATATCATCTTGACTTGGCATTAGCAAATCGTAACAGCCTCGTACAAGGTACCATGCATGCACTTTGGGTCGGTCCCAAAGTGGTGCTGTCGTACGGAAGGATGCCGAGATCGGGGGGGGGGGGGGGGGGGGGGGGGTGGGGAGGGGGGAGG
>MU853193.1:0-172871 GCA_033085395.1 Xanthoparmelia taractica | reverse complement strand
TGGTTCTGAAAGGCTGAAGAATGGATTGTTCCTTGTTTGGCATTGCTGGACAAACACGGGCGCCAAGAGTACGCCTTCAAATACGCCTTGATGTTTGGATGAGAATTGTGATACCCAATCAGCACATCGCCGGTGATTGCTTGTTGCATTTGGTGACTGATGCAAGTAGCCTCACATGGGCGGGCGCATCGTATCTTTGCGCCAATGCTTTCCTGCCGTAATGGCTAAACCTCTAAAATGGCTCGACATTACGATTTCTCCACGCAGGGTGAGCCGTGGAAAGACTCGTCCAAGAAGCCGCAGCATTTGGCAAAGGTACATCGTCCTGCAATTGTAGACGACAGGGGACGTTGAAATTACCCACTTTGGAGAGAGGGACATGATTGCTTTTTCGCAGTCTTTAATTGCATGTCGCTCCATCTTTGCGCGCCTATGAGAACTTCTCTACAGAAGAGATCTAGATGTCATGGCATCATTGGACGTCTATTCTACCTTAGCCAAGTCAAGCTTAAGTGAACCACAAACGTTCAAATCGACCACTAAGACAAAATAGATGTACGAGACAACCGTACAGACTCGACAAAACCACCGATCTCTCAGGCCTCTGGTTTGGCTTCCTCGATGTTGCTGAGATGACTCACCTCTCCAAAATCCCTTGAACCAAAAATCATCACTACCAAGCGCCACGATTTACAAACCGGTGATTTATCAACTTGCTCTTCTCACCAACCTTCCCAGCAAAGCTCTCAATAGGCACAGCCGCCAGAATCTCCAAGAGGGCCATGTTCGCCTTCATCTCTCGTGGGATCCAATTCCTCACCTCCAGCGCCACGAGGCCCGGATCGACCTCCGAAGCAGGCAGCTGGAGGATCTCCGCTGTTTTCAGAACCAAAGCGTCCTTGATAATCTCCGTTGCTTGCTCCATGCTGTTGGCTTTGCCAAGTCGAGATGCAAGTGATACGGTAGAGCCCTGGCCTTCTGCTGAAGTGGCAGTGGCGATACTAGTGACGGCCAGGGGTCCAAAGCGTGGGTCGTTGAAGTATTCTGGTCGGGCGAGACCGTGCGTTGCAATAATGTCTGCGGTACCCAAGCCAGTACAAACCTGCACCGGGCAATCGGCTTGAAAACCTCGCTGCTGCTGGTTGATCAGACTCTTCATGAGCGCGTGGAAAGCCGGCTCGCGAATGCCAAGGACCTCTTCTCAGAGTTTGATGTTACCACTGGTACCACTCTCTGCAAGTACGCCGCCGTCGCGCATGATGCCGAGGTTTACAAAGATGGCCTTGAGGCTCTGGGAGCGGCGATACTGGGCAAGAGCGTCCTGGTATGTGTTGCCAGCGGCGTACTGTGCCTGACTAGGATACCCGTATATGCCGGAGCTTGAGGAGCAAATGACCATGAAGTCCAGCGGCCGCTCGTGGCCAAAGTATTTGTGTAGGTTCCACGTTCCTTGGACCTTGGGCCCCACAAGAACGGTCCACTCCTCGTACGACATCTTCTCGAAAACAATGTCCCGAAGTACCATGGCCATCTGGATAACTCCCTTGACGGGCGGGAGCTGTTCTGAGCATTGCTTCATGGCAGCGAGGAAGGAGGTCTCGTCAGATATGTCACCGTGATACGCCTTAGCCTGTACCCCTCCACCCGTCAGCTCGTCCAAGACAGCCTTGGCCTGGGGCGTGGTATCGCCGGATCGTGAGAGGAAGGCGATGTTCTGAGCTCCAGATGCCACAAATTCCTTGGCCAGACTGCGACCCAAGCCGCCCAGACCGCCGACGAAGAGATACGTAGCTTCGGGATCAAGCTTCAAAGAATCTTTGGCCTTTCGTAGGACAGGAGCTTGGGCATCGTCTGGGAATGAGAGCACCAACTTACCACGATGCTTGCCCTGTTGCATGGTTCGGAATGCCTCCCCAACTTGACTGATCGGATACGCAACCACAGGCTCGGAGCACCAAGGATGCCCTGGTCGATAAGCTTGAACGTCTCGTCAAAAACCTCGTAAAACGTCGCCGGGTCTTCTTCGTAAAGAGTATGGCTGTTGACAAACGTAAATGAAGTACTTTTGCGGAAGGGCCGCATGTCGAGGCGCATGTTGTTGGTGATGTCGCGCAGACCGATTTCGACAAAGGTTCCAAAGGTCGCAAGGCAATCCCAAGACGCCCTCAAGAGCTCCCCAGGCAGCGAATTGAGGACACAATCAACGCCACGACCACCTGTGATTCGACTAATGCCCTTGACGAAACTAGCGTCGCGCGAGTGGAAGATATGTTCCTCGGGGATGTTGTACTGTTCGATGATGAGCCTCCGCTTGTCTTCTGTGCCCACGGTTACGTAGATGACCAGGCCCAGATGTTTGGCCAGCTGTATTGCTGCTTGCCCCACTCCTCCCGCTGCATGTCCGGAGAACAACGCCACTGGCTTCTTGACCCAGCCATCTTACCGGAATCAGAGCTATACAAGCTATGATATCTCGGAAACTATTTGTGGTAAGCTAGGGTATATTTATCTTGTTGTATGAACAATGTGGTAGAGGAGACTTACTTCAGGCCTGTAGCTTTGACCTGTATTTCCACCTCGTGGTCTCCAAGCGAAGTCAGCATACGTTCGTCAGGGCCAAACTTCAAAGTATCTAAAAGACCTGGCTTGCCAATAGTGAGTCGGAGAGCGTCATCCTAGTCAGTCAGAGTCACAAGACGAGTGGAGTCCTCCAGGTGGTGGCCGACACTTGCGTTTTGCTTGTCGCTCTTGAAAATGCGCGCAACCTGCAGAATACCCCCGACTTCTCGATACTCATTGTCATTGCTGTCCGATTCGAGCATTCGGGTTGCAAGGGAAGCGCCGTGCTGCAGTCCTGTTGCCTCGCTGAGATGCAAGAGTTGGAACTTGGTGCCTGCAATCTCGCTCATGATGCACCGTACAAAACCGTCGACCATGCCGAAAGATGGATTGTCGCCGTGGGTGATCCATAGGAGCCGCTCACAGTTCAACACGACTGCGCGAACGTTGTGGAAGTCTCGCTCAGAGAGATTATCCAGTAATGGCTGCTCAAGTTCTAACAGAGATACATACGTCTTGCCCTTTGGGTCATTGGGATTGATGCCAGCCCCCCAAGGTTCCGTGGTGACCGAGTAGCCTTGGCTCTGGAGAGTCTTCTCCAACATGGATGAGAAATCCTGGGTGGCGGAATCTGCTGTTGATGGCTTGAGAACGACGACTTCATGCTTCGACACGCCATTGGTGACGGTCTCCATTTGGAGTTCATTGTTGGAATATAGAGCGAGCGATATGCCGTCCGCGATTCTTGAGACTACTTGGAAGCCCTTGTCAGCCGTCACCAATCTCGAGGCTGCAGCATCATTGCTGGCAGCAACGACAACAGTGGCATGGGGTTTGGCTAGTTGCAGACGTGCCAGGCTAATCAAACGTTCAAAGCTGCCTGCATCTTCGGCTTGGCGCGAAATGACCAACATATCGGCGGAAGCTTTGTTGTTGTCGGCGAGCAGTGGAGTATCATTTTCGCCAACAAGAGAAAGGAAGTGCCCAGACGTGTCCGCATCATTCTTGCCGCCTTCCCTGGTGTTGTTTGCAATGACATAACGGATTTGGCCCGGGAGAATGACACTTGTAGGTATTTTGGACATGGCTGCGTTCGAAAGTTCGCCCGGGTTGGAAATCAACTCGACGACGGTCGCCGCCGGATTATCGTGGAGCACCATGCGAATAAGCTGCATTCCATGTCAGCTATTATATCGATCTTGTCTTGAAGTGTTAAAGGGAGGGGGCGGGGGGAAAAGGGAGGGAAATAAATGACTCAGAACTGACCTCGGTGAGCCTCTCCTGGGTCGGAACTACGCTCACCACCTGACTAATCTCCTCAGGCTACAGTACACTCAGTGCGTGATTCCATTGGACCTCCGAAGTAATGTCGGCAGGGTCGACTTCGACGCTTTCTCCGTCCGGCTTGCCCGCATTCATGTCCAGCTCCGAGGTTCGAAAGTCTTTGACAGACAGGAAGACCTTTGAAATTTCCGTGTCGAAGCAAACAATGTCTGCAGATAATTCGTTGAAGCCATATCTTTCCGCCCGACGCAGACCTGGCATGACAGAGTCGGCATCAGCCGGAACATCGACAGAGATCTCCAACTCGCCAATCGAAGTCGGGACAAAAGGTTTATCGAACTCGAAGGCGCCGTTGTTGTATGTCGCCCCTAGCCAGCTCTGGAAGACAGCGTCAAGAGATGCCGCGTTAATAAGGAACGGTCGATCAAACTGGCCCTTGCTGAACGTCTCTCCAATCTCGACAAGCCTGATATCAAATGTGGTCTTCCCGTAGCGGGGATGACAATTCCCTACGCCCTGGAAGAGCTCTCCATAGCTCCACGAGGCCTTGGTCATGTGTTGGTAAAATCGCTCCTTGGAATAAGTCTCCGGGCAGTCTTTGAGAATGTCATTGCAGTCGGCAATCTGTGCGGCCTCGATCCGCGTGTCCTCGTTAGCCATTTGCTCGCTTTGTGTCTTTCCCGGATCTGCAAGCTGCTGAGCGGCTTCCAAGACTATGCTCACGATTCCGGCTCCTGGACACAGTACGGTAGTGCCTACAGTGTGGACGCGGAGCCAAGGCTCCTCCGAGAGTCGAATAAAGCTCCGCCATACGAACTGGTTTTCGGCCATATTAGGATAAAAACGTGACTGCTCTTTATGTTTCAGCTTACGTGAGCTTCAACGTACTGAGTCGAGCTATAATCTAGACCGTGTGAATCGTAGACGTATTTTATGAGCGCAGACTGGGCTTCGGTCGAGGGCATCGTCACGCCCTGCGTCCACCCATCGGAATTCACACCAGAGGCACGAACGACGGCTCGAATGTTATCGCCATTTTCAAGCGCTTTGTCCAGCCGCTTCAAGATGAGAATGCCACAGCCCTCACCTCGACCGTACCCACCTGCAATTCTCGTCGAATGCCCTGGAGTGACCCTCTGGGGTCAGAAACCCCAAGTTGTTGAGTTGCATATTGCCATCTGGACTGATGATCATACCAACCCCCCAGCAATGGCCATTTCCGACTCCCCAGATTGGAGACTTTGACACGCCAAATGAGTAGCCACGAGACTCGACGAGCAAGCCGTATGAATGGTCGCGCTAGGACCATGAATATCCAAGAAGTGGGACACGCGGTTCGAGATCATCTCCTCGCAGGTCCCGAGAATATGGTACTTGGGACTGTGCCCAAAGTCCCGCACGACAGCATCCCGATAGTCACTCATTGAGGAGCCGATGTAGCAGGCCGTTTGGGTGCCTGCAACCTAACGGATCGTCTTGCCGGCATTTTTGAGAGCTTCGTAGGTGACTTCCATCGCGATGCGCTGTTTTGGATCGAACGAAATGGCTTCCGCGGCCGTGATTTTGAAGAAAGCGGCATCAAACGCATATGGATCTTGCTTGAGGAAGTGACCACCCTTGGCGGCCAGGACATTTAAACGGTTACTAGCCTTTGGATGGTAGAATGCATCTGCGTTGTACCGGTCTGTTGACGGGGAATAGGCATCTTCGAGAGCGTTAGTGGAATTCCGAACCCCAAAATCTCAACGTCAAGATTGCAGCCACAGCTTCTGGTGCGTGAAGCCTTTCGCTCGCTCACCTCTTCGGCTTTTCAGGAGGTCCCAGAATTTTGATGGAGAGGTAGCGTCGCCTGGAAAACGACATGCTAGGCCGATGATGGCGACGGGGACATGGGATGGGTTGCTGGTGGAAGACATGTTTGCCAGGGAGAATTGCGGGGAGGAAGAGGTTTCCAGGACAAAGCTGATGGCGGAAACAGACATCATCCGGAGATGTTCTTGCTTAAGATTGAGACATGATGCTACAGATATTTCCCCTTTCTCGTTAGTACTGGTATACGTACATCAAAGGCTCTGTTATTTGGCCGCGCCCGGTACTTTCTAGTGCTTATAGGCAGAGATAACGATGGGGCTAACCCTAAGGCATAAGGTCGTGCGAGCATGCCAGACCAAGAAGCTGGAGGATCGCTTGCTTATGCACGACTGCGGCGTTCGCTGCCGATCTGTTACGTTCCTACTGTTGCCGTAGCCCTGCGCCGTTTCGCTACCGGGATAACTACCGCGCGGGGTGTGAGGCTTTTGCTAGTTGACATGGCGCTGCGGTGCGGTGACTGCTCAGGCATAGAATAGCACGCGCACATGTTCGCGTAGAGACTACAACATATGCGTCAATCTTCGGCACGAACCTCTGAAATCCGCATTATACCCAGCCCAGCCAGCCAGCTATTTGACAAACTTATCAATTAAGAACGTGACAGATACCCAACCTTGAGTCCCAAAAAGTCCTCACTCCGATCCCGTATACACCCCTCTCTCTTGCCTTTTGTAAACCTCATCCGTACAAGTCCCTTCTCTTCAAAACTCTGCTTGTCTCTGTAAGCAGCCAGTACTCAAACTTCCGTCTCCGTTCTTCCAGGCAAAAACATCAGCGCGTCTTCTTCATCCTTGATCTCCTCGCCGAATGCCCTTACCCCCGCCTCAATATCTGAGAATTCCTCAGCATCGAATGCAATCTGCGTAACTACGATCCATGGATCCTTTGTCGTGTTTGCCGTGGGTCGTACGAAAGAACAGCGCATGAGTTGGAGAGGAAGGGGGACAGGTAGTGGATGAATGCCGTTCGGTAAGGCATTTTGCAGCCAAGCCAACATCTCGTGGAATGGGACGGAGGTCCGGTGCCTTGCGAGAGAGGATTCCGAGTCGAAGCTATTCGTTTCATTTAGTTGATGTCGATAAGCTGTACTTGGGACAAAATCAAACGGAAGAACATACTGTTCCAAGGCGAAGATCTGGATGCTTGTCTCTTCACCGCGTGGTTGCAATGCACCGAAACTTCAGTGTTTCTGGTTCGTTGGCAAGACTGAACGTACTGAGTGAATTGAAGTTTTGAAGATACTACGGATTGGAAGTTAACGATCAGATAAGTTCTGTTTGTGTTCAAAGGGTGAAATTGGGCGTTGGTTTTACTTTTTCAGTAGCTGCTTCATCTGCTAGAGTGATACTGGGTATTATGATGAATACTTCTTTATCTGAATAGCCTGGAGAGCTGAGAATCTCTGCTACTTGAGCAAGGGCAGCGCCAACGGTCGTGTTCGACATTTTGAATGATGGCAAGAAAGTCGAGGTCCGCTACTTGCTTCTACACTATATACACGTATTGCGTAATAGCATAATACGGGCTGGCCATGCTGGAGCCATTAGCTCCTATCTTTTGGGCCAATCGCTGCACGGGGCTCGTTATGTACATCGCTCCGCATTCTCGCCAATCTACCTTATTCTATGTCTTCGCTCTACCCGCTAGTGTAAGCACTGGAAAGGCACATCAACCAAGTGAATACCTGGTCAAGACCACAATTCACGGAAGTAGCGCTATAACGCAGGGTCTTAACAATCCTTATCTGATGTAGTTGGAATTCGATCGCAGATGGATAAGGTAAGCTAACTTCCTAGTGCTTAGACTTATAAAGATGTTTCGAAAATATAAACTTAGTATTAATAGAATACTTTCTATTATAGTTTTATTAAATTTTAATATTAGTCTAAAGAAAGAGAATAAATAAAATATTTTACTTAATATATATTAAATATATTATATATATCTTTTTAAATCTTTATAAATACTATTACGTTATTAAAATAAATTTTTAAATACGTAGATATAAGTAATAATATCTATCTAGAATAGCGACTAGATTTATAAGATATAAGATATATTAGTTTATAGTCTTTCTATTCGACGGATCAATAAGGTAAGGTAAGCGAACAGCCTAGTGCATAAGAAAAGTCATTGATAAAGCTAGTCGCTGGCGCCTTCGCAGTTGTGCTGCCATTAGTCCTTTCCAATCCATTAGGAAAACACTCACTCACATTAGACACCGCTCTATACAAAATCCGGCCGCGAAAAATGGTCCTCAAACTCTATGGCTCCGCCATGTCCTTTTCCCGTGTCTTAGTCACCATCCTAGAAAAGGACTTACCGTACGAGCACGTCCTTGTTGACATCGCCAAGGGCGACCAGAAGAGCGAGGCCTACAAGAAGTTGCAGCCTTTTGGCAAGGTGCCGGCGTTGGAGGACGACGGTTTCCTCATCTTTGAGAGTAGGGCTATTTGCAAGTATCTTGCACGGCAAGTCTTTTTCGCAGTCCTTTATTTTCCTTTGGGGCGTTGATGAAGGGTGGTAGTAAAAGCTGAGGAAGTTATCTTTTGCTGATATTTTTGGGTTAGGAAGTACACTGCAGGGACGAAGTTGATCCCAGAGGGCGGCGATGACAAGGCATATGGTCTCTTCGAACAAGCTTGTTCTGTCGAACAGAGCTATTTCGCCGCCGCTTCTGAAACAATTGGAACCGAGCTGATAATCAAAAAGTATGTGTCTATCTTCCTGACCCTCGCGAATGTTGGAATTCAGCATCTCAGCCCTATTATGGCTTGGCATGGACCATAAGTAGCACTCAACTCCATAGAATAACAATCAAGCCGTCATCAAATTCCAACAGGTTATAAGCCCGGTTCCACGCGAACCATCACCACGACGGCTTCCTTCGTAAGAATAAGCATTCTTATGTCGTATCAATTCAGTCATAACAGAGGTATCGATCGATATCCGCTGCGTTAACACATGTTGCTATCTATGACCTCTACGACATCTCAGCGCTATTCATTCCTATCTCCATCCTACGATCAACGATATCGACCATAACACTGCTAGAGGCAGGAATATTAGGGGCCTACGGGCTAGGAATCAGGGAGAAAAGAGGAAAGCGAAAGCGCATCAAGGCATTTAGGGAAGGACAATTGAAAGGCCAGGCACGAAGGAACAAACACCCTCTCGAAGTCTACGAAACAGTCATTCAGTCACCCTACAACAAGCCACACGAATATCCTCAAAGTTGGCATTCACGAACGCTCTTAAAGGGGGTTGTTCACCTCGGAAAGCCCTACGCGGTAGGCACACACACGTCCAAAGCACTCTTCCCGATTTCCCTCTACGCAGAACGAACGAATCAAGCGGAGGTTTACGGGTTTAAGGAGGCTTCAAAGCAGGACACTCAAGGCAATGATTCATGGAAGCTACAGCTACAGCTACAGTCCAGGGGAGGCAAATAGGTCTTCGCTGCAGGGGGAGTGTTGGAATTCAGCATCTCAGCCCTATTATGGCTTGGCATGGACCATAAGTAGCACTCAACTCCATAGAATAACAATCAAGCCGTCATCAAATTCCATCAGCGAATAATCCTGTTCTCTTTGCAGAGTCAAATCGCTAAGCGGGTTTTCAACAGAGTGAAGGGTCTTGGCCCGCCAGATGAAGCAAGAGTTGCCCAAGCCGGAGCTGGTCTCGATGAAGTCTTCGCCTACTATGACAAAGTTCTGGCTAAGCAGAAATATCTTGCCGGTGACGAACTGACCTTGGTCGACTTGTTTCACTTGCCTAATGGGTCGGCTTTGAAGGCGTTTGGATACAAGGGGACTTTTGAAAAGTATCCGAATGTGGATAAGTGGTTCACGGGATTACAGGAGAGAGAGACTTGGGTCAAGGCTGCAGCGTTGGCGGGCACGGCGGCATGAGCTGGTTTGAAATGTTGTACGAGAATGTTGAGAAAATGGGTCGCTTAATTGAATACTCCCCTAAAGCAGGCTCTACTTAACATATAGAATTGGGTGGCTGGCAGAGCAGCTCCCGTGAGAAGCCTGGGAATCATCCCTGCACCAACATTTTGGGGGCCAAATTTCAACATGAAACTTGGCACTGCACGTTTCAAAGCCTAGATTGTGAGTTATAGAAGACGATGGAGTGTTCATTTGGGAGATTGTAAAATGAGGGGGTTCCCTTGGCAGACTATGCCAGTTAATTGTACTCTCGACGATAGCGTGATAATTAGCTATCCTCGACACGTTCGCAAGGAAAAGACCAAGTTCATGACGGCCAGATATAAGCAACAGGAACTGTTGTACTTTCTTCGCTCTCTTCAATGCATTGGCACACCAGCCCCATTCTTATCAAACCCACAGTATCAAATCATAGCGCCATTTCCTTCTCCCCTTACTACAACCTCATCAGAGGCAATAGCAGCTATGGTAGCAAGTGCGAGAACCGGCACTTAGAACATACTCTCGCCCTGACGCCGACAAGCGGAAGAGGGAATGTGCAAGCAGAGAAGGAGGCTTACTGCTAGCATTAAGGCAGGCGGGAAGAGTTGATAATCCTGTGACACATACAAATCCTGGTAGGCACGAGAAGCGCGCTATAAGGGGATTCTGACGTTCTCAACTATCTGTATGGCAAGAACGAAAAGGAACGAAAAGAAGATATGTATCCAAAGAGCCATCGATCCTCTACTAACACTGAGTCCAATATAATCTATCCGACTTTCTTTTAGTCTAGTCATACGAGCTATTCAAATAGGTGAAGCCTCTTCCATTGCCGCATGAAGCAGATGCACGTGGCCCGGCATCGGCATTTCGAGATGGTCTGCATGGATAGACAGACACAACGCATCCCCAACATATCTGTCCGATTCATTAGGACCCAAGTCTGCATCAATTTTGTGTGGAAGACCCCAAGCGATGGCTCCCATTCTAGCATCCTCCATGAACCCAGCAAAAGGCTCGGTGGGAATATTCCGATCAGCTAGCAACTGCATCAGCTTGACATCACGGGAGCACCGATCGATCAAACCCTTTTTGCCCCAGATGATGGCGGTTCGTCTAGGCCGCTCTTCGTCTGTCAAGGGTGGCGGGTGGTATCCAGCCACAGAGGCGAAGATGGTGCGGAGGTGTTGCTGGGTCATGCCTGATGCGTTCCAGAGACCACCTTGAGAGGCTATGCTCTCGTAGATTTTCCAGCCGACTTCGGCTTTATCCTCGGTGCCGACAGGACGGGGACAGCACATGTCTATGAGCAGAAGACGATCCACGCTGCGTCCGGCTGCCGCTAACTGGCGGCATACCTCGTAGCTGATCATAGCTCCACCGGAGAAACCCCCAATCGAGAAGTGTCCCTCTGGTTGGGCCTGTATCAAGGCCTCGACAATGAACTTTGCAGCGCCTGGGATGCTGACTTTGACAGTCAGTCTGCTCGGGCAGCGGAGGTATGGCGAGTCGATACCGTAGACTGGCATCTTCGACTTCAAAGGAGCCAAGTGTAGGTATGTGGCGATGCTGCCAGTGCCGTCAGCAGTGAGGTAGAATGGAGGCTTTTCGCTCGATCGACGGCCCTGCATCAGCGTGATCCTGGCGCTAGGAGCAGGAGAATCGTCTTCGGCAGGCGACTGAACTATTACCATTTCCTCGGTTTCCAGAGCCAGGGTGTGATCCTCCGTCGATTCTGGTGTACTCGCAACCAGAGGGAACTCAGAGTTGGGCTCGCTGTGCGGCGTAGATGCTGTGGATCGTACAAAGGCGTTGCGAAGATCGCCGATCGTGGGATGTTGTACCACGAAGGAGGGAGGTATGTCTAGACCGGTTTCGTTGTTCGCCCTGGCAGCGATCTCAATGCCCTTTTTAGAGTCAACACCTATCCGCCGTCTCCAATTCAACATACCTATTTGTACCAACAGTTGAATTCAAACCTCACCTAGTTCAACTAGTTCCGTATCATCAGTGATATCAGATACTTTGGTACCGGTTCCCTTGGCGATACTCTCGAGAATGATGTGAAACACTTCAGTGTCCAATGCGACCTTCTCTTCGACCCCTAACCCTATAGTCTCGGACACCTTGGGCGTGAAAATGGCATGGTACGCAACCCAGTCAATGGCGATGCCATTCCTATAAGCGTCAGACCAGGCATTTGGAGATGGACACCCAAGCATTGGTGCTAGCTTCCAGAGTCGACATAATCTTGCCTGAAAACGGAGAAAGAGTCGCCCGAATGAAGGAGCCGCAGATTTGGCTGGGCCCGAGCTCAAGCCAGACTGGGTCGCCGATCTTATCTTTCACAGCATGGAGGGCGCCGACAAAATCAACCGCTTGCCGAGTCTGCTGATGCAGATAAAGTCCATTGAAGACTCCTGATGTCTCCACGATGGAAGCGAGTAGGGTTGATGCGACGGGAATCTTGGGCACTGAATACGTGACACCTCCTGCAAGAGAGATATGATCGTCCAGCATCGGATCCATCTGGAAGGAGTGAAAGCCGTACGGGACCGAGAGCGTCGTTGAGCGCGATGTAAAGGCTGTCCGGAGCTCAGCAATATCACCGGTGCTCCCACTGACGACAGTGGCACTCGGGCTTTTAATGCAGGCTATCCCACAGGACGGGTACCGTACAACCTGCGTGCATAAGCTAATACGAGCGTGGTCTTGTGTTAAGGAATTCATGGACAGCCGCTGCAGATGTCGAAACGGCAAGCATGGCACACCTATCGGCCTCGCATCGCTCTAGGAGCAGACGAGCTCGATGGCCAACGAGATATAGCATATCGGCTATCAAGAGGACGGCAGAAACTTGCAGAGCAGCATTCTCGCCCAAAGAATGTCCCATGACCATTGATGGTTGGATTCCGCACGATCTCCAGAAGCCAGCAAGGCCGATTTCTCACGTGACCACAGCCAATTGAGTCTGTATAGTGTTCTTGGTTGACATGTCGACATCTTTGTTGGTGATGATGTCTAGGAAAGAAGGAAAGTTATGCTCCTCACTGATGCTCGCGCACAGGTCGATCGTCTCGCGGAATGCAGGACATGTACCGTACAACTCGCTACCCATACCCGCATAGTGGGGTCCCTGTCTAGGGAAGACAAACACGATAGGCGAGGCTTGTGATGGTGACGTGTCTGCTGTATCTATCTCGAGCTTGGTAATTAGCTCTTGTGTTGTTGACGCAGTGCAGGCGAATCTAATGGGATGATGCATCCTTCTGGCAGTGGTTGTGTAGGCGGTGTCTTCGATCATGGCACTTGGGTTTGCCCGCAGCCACTCGAGGAGTTTTTGTTTGTTCGCATAATACGAGGCCTTTGTTTTGGCAGAAGTCACAATGACGTGACTGGGTCGAGGGTCTATGCTTTTATCGGCGATAGTTGTATAGTCCTCAAGTAGCATGCAGGCATTGCCGCCCTATAAAATCACGTCAGCAAAGTCAATATATTCATAGATCGGAACGTACAGCTGCGTTAAAGTTGTTTAGAAGAATGCGTCTTGGCCTTTGGTCAACAGGCTTGAACTCTTTTGGCTCTGAAGGAATTTCAATGTTGAGCTCAGAAAGCGATGGATACCTGGGATAAAGAGCATGTGGCATTCCGGCCTGCGGCGGCATAATACCTTTATGTTCACCAAAACTCGGAGTCAGGATACATAGATTATTCCAAGACAGCAACTTTGTACTGAAAAGTTGACTTACCTGATACATCATGATACACTTCAGCAAAGAGGCCATGCCGGCAGCTTGTAATTCGGAATGTCAGATATTGAAGGCACAAGTTCAAGGTAGATGTTACTCGCCGCCTCGCTGTGGCCAACGTTCGCCTTGACACCTCCAACCGTCAAGGGATTGTTTTCATGTCGGTGCTTGAAGATGCTCGCAACTGCGTTCATCTCTGCTGGATCACCAATTTGGGTGCCAGTTCCGTGTATTTCGGCATACGAAATGTCATCCGGGGTGACTCGTGCACTCTGCATAATCTTACGGAACAATAATTCCTGAGCGCCGGCGTCAGACGTCGTAATGGATGTAGAGTTGCTCGAGTTGTTTCTTCCTGACCCAGCCAGCACTGCGAGGATATTGTCATTCTGAGCTACAGCATTCTCTAGACGCTTGAGTACCACAGTGCCGACAAAATCATCTCAACAGTAGCCATCTGCATCATCGTGATAGGTTTTGCAGTTGCCAGTATCGGACAAGATGCCGGATTTGCTGAGGCTGGTCCATGAATGGGGATATCCCAGAATGTTGGCCGCCCCTACAACGGCCATGTCGATGTCTTTAGTGAGTAGGCTTATGCAGGCAAGATGTGTGGCGGAGGTCGAGGATGCCACATGCGGAATCAAGCGAGTACGTCGGGCCCTCCCACTTGAAATGGAAGGCGATGCGGCCAGCTCCTATACTCCAGATTTCAGAATCAGTGCACATGTTGTCTTTAAACCTTCCAAGATTGTATCAGAGAGGGAATCTTTGATGTAGAGCTCAAGACTTACTAAATGCTCGCTGGCCCCTCTGCAGAGTATACGTATCGCAACCGAGTGTGTAGTGGCTCACCATATGCCAGTCGTTATTAGACTGCCCGTAGAAGGCAGCAATCCTCTTTGGGTCTGTCATTCTGGTTTGCCCGCCCGAGTATCCGGCCATTTCGAGAGCCTCGTAGGTGCTCATCAAGAACTGCCGATGCCCTGGGTCCATGTATAATGCTTCTTTTGGCGACACATGGAAGAAGCGAGAATCGAAATTCCCCGGTTTACGCATGAAGCAACCGAATCGGGTAGTTGTTGTGCACTTGTTCCCATGCTCAGGACAATAAACTTCTTCTACGTCGAAGCGATCTTTAGGAATCTCTTCACAGAGGTCCTGTTTAGAGATAATGACGTCCCAGAATTCCTTGAGGTTGTCACTGCCTGGGCCCCGTCCGGCCATTCCTACAATGGCGATTCGGCCCAAATTCGGTAACTGTGTTTGTTCCAAGGAGTTGTCATATTGAAAAGAGACGGTGCTTTCCGCAGCCTTCAGAGCACTGTCTATGTAAAGTGTATGGCTGCTGGGGCCAATGACCCTGACATCAAGATGGCAAGAGCCAAGCTTCGCATTGAGCTGACCCATGATCTTCGTAATGTCCAATGGCAGGGACAAGACTTGCAAAACCACAGCTCTCAGCAGATCCCCCCAATTGGCGTAGGTAGCTTCGGAATCGTCCATACCCCACATCCGGAAGTCGTGGAGGATAGGAATGTCCAGCAGAGCCGAATTTCCAACAATGTAGTCGATGTCCGCTGGCGAGACCTTGACATGGCGTTGAAGGGCGTGGATATTCAATGGATCCTTTGGAAGACTTCTCACAGAGGGACACTGGTTAATAAACAACTCTAAGACAGACGGTGGTCCAATGACAGTGCTCCATCGGTCTCCTGTCAGACCGAGCTTTGCTTCCTTAATAGGTGGTATTCCCTTTTCAACCATGAATCAGTCTGTAAGCTAGAACTCCATAGACAGTCTCACTTACCATGCTTTTTTGGAACTGATCAAGAACTCTGCGAAGTTCATCTGGAGTGATTCCTAACACAGCCCAGCCCCAGGCACCAGTTGGGCAATCCTCCATGGCTCTAGACCGCACCAAGGTGAGCCTGCAGATTCTAGCAAATACCCTGGCTCCCTCAAGAACTGCATTATATAAGGATTCAAAGTCTTTGGCGATAGCTAGTGCAGAAAGATTCGTGAGTCCTCCAGAGATACCGAGCGCTTCAGGTCTGGGCCCAGTTTTGTTCACGAGCTGTGGCTCTCGCTTCACCCATCTTCTCGTAATAAGCGAGGGTCAGCTTTCTGATGTCGTGACCACTACTTACTGTAGTGACATTGCCGCTCTCAGGGCATGTAGCAGCATAGCATGCGCCATGCCCATTTCGTCGGTTGCATAATGGTATCTATCCGCGAGTTCAAGGAGGCTAGAGTAATCGCCGAGGCTATCGTGCAGAACGCGATCCATCCCCTTTGCCTCTTTCTTGAAGACCTGAGTGAGATCGTCGAGGAACGATTGGAGCCATGATGTTGTTGCAGCTTGTCTGTAAAGCTGGTCAATGCCGTCGGCTCAGGGATCTGTCTGGTCCCCAAAGTAAAGAATTGTCTGCGTCACGGACCCCATTGTGCCAATAGACAGACAGCGACAGTGGCCAAGATCGTCGACGGTCAACACGACATCAAAGATATCTGGTACAAACGTCGCTGGACCCTCAAACGGGGTTGAAGAACATGCAAAATACTAGCCATCTAGAAAAACACCAAAGATCGAGCCCTTGATATTACCACCTTGATCATCTTCCACGACGGAGTGGCGTGGCACAAGGCTGACCGTTCATGGCAGATGCAGAATGCTTACAGAAGAAACAAGTACCTTTTAGTGCTTATACTGATGGTTTCCTTTTTAGTACTTATAGCAATAGCTTCCTTTTTTCTAATAGCCTTAGCCTCCTTTTTAGGGCTTATATGGGACTTTCTCTGTAGTGCTGATACTATTGGAATTTGATGACGGCTTGATTGAATCATCTAAGGAGTGGAGTGCTACTTCTAGTACATGCCAAGCATAATAGGGCTGAGATGCTGATTTCCAACAGATATTAATAGATATCTTTGTAGTGCCTACACTAAGAGATGCCTTTTTTTCTCTCTGTATGCCAAGCCTCAAGGTGAATTAACGTTGCTCGAGAGAAGACTTTCCCTAGAAACTCGTAGCATTTAATCCCATTCTTTCGTGACAATATGGTAGCAACGCCCTGAGCTACAAAGACATACTGGAAAAAGAAACCTGCCTACTGAAATTTCGTTAGGGATAGCCGCCTGCAGACAACCACAGGCTTAGTATCTTTTCCAAAACACCCCCACCGCATGCAAGCTTGACAAAATGTGTCCTATAGATTCAGAAATCGTCCAAAAAAATTGAAGCCATTTTAGCCAATGCCAAAAAGCTGAAGGCGGATGATGCATCTTCCCATTTGGAACTGCTAAAGCAGGTTGAGCTTCTCCAACAAGACTTGGAACCTCCCATTAACCTGGTAAGCTTTATCTCAGCATAGCCGCGTTGTGCCGAGTAATAGCTAACACACTTCAGTTCTTCAAAACGTGGATTTCCGTGAGCATCACACAGCATCTTTGTACATCGCTTGGACGGCAGGTTTTGTGCTGACCAGTCGTGATAGCTCACAGTCTTTACCTGTCTCGATATCGTGGTCAAGTTGGGAGTCTTTGAAATAATGAGAACCAGAGAAAACATAACTGCCCGAGAGCTTGGTGATCTTGTAAATGTGGACTCAAACGTGATAGGTCAGACCATGTCCATATCTCTAGTCAGTGATGCTGACTCTTGACTGGATATAGCGCGGGTCATGAGAGTTCTGGTAGCCGCCGGAATCGTCGCCTCGACGGGTGAAGACACCTATTCTCATACTCCCAAATCTTTGATATTCGTCAAGGGTGAACACACCACCGTTGATTCCTTCAACCTGCTCTAAGCTGCAAGCACCATCACAACGTAGCTTTTAACCGCTCACACTATCTCGTTTGTAGTATTCTGTTGAATGTTAGCTACATGACAATTCCCGAATACTTGAAGACCAGACCAGACCAGGATCTCCTTGATATTCGAAAGACACCTTACGCCTGCGCCTACGGCATGGAAGGCCGAACCTTCTATGAGACGTTGTCGGCTAATCCTGAACATCTCGACACGTTCAACAGATCAATGAGTGAACCAGGTCCGGACTACGGAATCTTCCCCTTCGCCTCCCTGAAAGAAGAAGTAGAAGCCGAACAACACCGCGCTTTTGTCGTTGATATCGGTGGAGGAAAAGGGCAAGCTCTTCTCCATGTTCAAAACGAGGCTGAGAAAGTATTCGGAACTTCAGCAAAACTGATTTTACAAGAGAGACCCGACGTCCTCGAGCAAATCAAGCCGGAAGAGATTGTAAGGATCGAACCCATGCCTTATGATTTCCATACTGAGCAACCCGTCAAAGGTATATATGCTACTTTTACCTGCAGGTTCCATGATTGCTGATAAGTTCTAGTCGCACATGTGTACCATTTGAGTCACTAAATACATAAATATCCGGACCATGTTTGCCAGGATATTCTGAAGAGAGTCGCAGAAGCTATGAGTCCAAAGTCACGTCTACTCATAGTCGAGGCTATTCTCCCTGCCCAGACAGAAGCCGGTGGAGATATGGGCGGTTACTTAATCGACGTAAGTGATTCATTCTCCTCTCCATATTGACATTCAAACATCCTCGATTGGTTGCCCATTTATGACTCTTAACGAGAAATGTTGGCTCCCTTTGTTGATTATCATGTTTGCTAACATGGACTCTGTTCATTGGGTTCGTGGGGCTTGCAATGGGTGGTAAAGAAAGAACTGAGAAGGAGTTTGCAACTTTGTTGAGTGATGAAGGTTTGGAATTGGTTAAAGTGTGGCCAGGTAAAGCGAGATATCAGGCAGTGGTTGAAGTGAGGTTGAGATGAGCGTGATTCTCGGGGACAAAGACGTTTTCTTATTTGACATGAAATGCCTACCTAGGTTTCTTTGCGCTTTGGCTGTTTGGAAGTCGCGGCGGTTGCCTGTCGCCATCTGTCTCTTCGTAAACACAATTCAATTTTCTTTTGCCGGAATTCCACGAGGCCGTGAGTTTGCAATATTACCAAAAGCGCTTGGACGTTGCGCAGGATACCGCCGACCACCTAGAGAGCCGGAATTAACACCGTTAGAAGAGATTAGTTCCGTATCGCCACGGAGTCTGGAATCGAACCACCTTCGCAAGCATGATATTTCGCACATAGCTGGCCCAGCATCCCGGCACTCTTGAGGGTTTGTGCGCAAAGCATTACGATTTTTTGGCTCAAGGTATCCCCACGACATGGAAGCTGAATGTGGGGAGAGACTGAAGGAGGACTACGCCCAACGACACTTTGGAGGTCAGAATACCATGAAGCTGAGGAGACTGCAAGGTGGAACTGCAAGCCGACTTGGGTTTCTCCGCGTCCAATGCCTTTTTCGATGGAAAAGCCGAGCGAAGAGTAACCGCCTTGGAGTATTCTGTTATTCAAACCTCGATGTATATCATACAAGAGCCCTCGCTAGAAAAGAAATCTTTTCATTGTCTCAACAGCAAAAAAGAGGGACCAGAACGAAACCAAAACTTGGTTTACCCACAACCAAATCAAAGATCGGTAGTCTTTTCGTCCAAGCATCTTGCGTCTGGGCCTCTTTCGTCTGATCTCTTTCCCCGTCTGAGCCCTCCTCCACTCCACGCCTGCCACCCCAATAGCACACAAACAAGTCAAATTCAATCCAACCTGGAATGTTTTGATCACAGCACCGTTATATGCCAGGAGCACCAACGGGTATTCCGCCTCCCGTACCACCTGTCTCAGCCCGTCGCACCCGCGCGAGGATTCGGGTTGAAGTTGAACAGTTCGCAAAGCTTTTAACAAGCGTTGAAGACTTTGCGAAGATCAATCCATCCTGTTCCAATCGATATCCCTCGCCGCATCCCCGGTAGCTAGCATCAACCGAATCCCGACATCGTCTGTCTTTGGCATCAAAAGGCTCAGCGACGCGAACAAAGCCCGAACCACGATGCTTCGATACAAGACTAGGCTTTTAAGTCTTGAAGATCAGCTCAGGGCGTCATTACAAGAAAATTTCTTTGCACCTCTGTCTTGCGATTGCGTAAGAAGCCCGAATTTCAAACGAACACATATCTACACGTGCTCTTATATCAGCTGACTCGGTCTTCGATCCATAGAAAAAGCAAAAGACAGTTCGGCAATCCGTTGAGCATTTCTCTTAAGTCTCAGGAATCTTACTTAGATAGACTGGTTTTGTATCTCGACAAAGTAGGAAACCCTCCTTCTGAAGCTGACCAGGCCAGTCTCTCGAGAACAAAGACAGTGCTAAGCCATCGGAACAAGTTGAAGATAGGCATCGAGCCGATGTTGATACTCACACGCAGCCTCAAGATACGGTCAGGTCGCCGGCTAAGCATGGAGATATATCAGAACATAGATGTCCTGGATTCAGAAAACGATTTGATCGCCGACCTAGATGCGGTTGCACTTGCCATGTAAATCGAAATATTAACTCACCACGGCTCTGAATGCGTTTGGATGACTTCAGTATCCACTGGCGTTCTCAGAAGAAGCTAGAAGTTCGGTGCAATTGCTCGAGACATACAGATGTTGTAGTATTCTATCGATTTCCGGATTACATCGTACAAAGATATATGTCCATGGTCTGGAAATGACTTACCTTGATGGTCCAGAACTTCTACTACGCGTTCCACGTATCTTACCATGGAATCATCTGTTGTGGAGATCTTCAATCTGGGGCGATCTGAAAGCCGTACAGAGAATGTTCGCGGATAAAGTAGCATCACCGCACGACATAGACCCGGCAGGCCGTAACGCACTGGTTCACGCATTCAAGCATAAAAGCACAGAGCTGGCAATGTCCCCGCTCGACCAAGGTGCCGATGTTAGTCAGCCTGACAGCCTTGGAGGTACTGCTAGCGAGCGTTTCCTTCAACGTTCCTTCGGTGGAATGTATAGCGACAACGATGCGATCATACGCCGTATACTTAAAAGCGACGATTCTTTCGACGAGTTCAGTTTCATGACACTCCACAAGATTGTCCTCGGCTTTGATATCAGAGAGCTTCAGGTTGTCCTCGATGCAAATGCAGACACTCTCAATGTTCCAGACTCTCTCGGCAGAACTTGTCTATTCTGGGCCGTTTTTTTTGGACAATGTCGAGCATGTCCGATTACTGCTCTCGTATGGTGCAGATTCGAATGCGAGAGACCTGCGAGGCTTTAGCCCATTGGATTTCGTACGTGGCCTCGGCGTTTGTCAGTTGCTTCTTGCTCATGACGCCCAAATGAATATCAATCCTAGAAATTACCATCCAGCGTCCATGAGCATGTACTCGAGAATGGCTGTCTAGATGTGATAGATGTATTTGCATCCGCCGGCTTTGATATTGATATTAGAGACAAAGATGACGAGACACCACTGGCCAGACAGCGGTGGTCAAACGCCTTCTCGAGCTTGGCGCTAACGTGAATGAAGTCAACAAGTCGTCCCGCGATAGCGCAGTTCACTTTGCCACGCACTGTGATCGCCCGGGCATACTGAGAATGCTCTAAGCGCACGGCGTAGACTACACTGTGCTCGAGTGTTAGGGTCGCAATCTCGCGCACTGTGCTGCGAAGACTGGAAGCACAGAATTCCTCAAGGTCATGACCGCCGCACAGATGGAGAGTCTACATGTAGAGCTGGAGGATCACGAGGGGAAGACACCAGGTGAATACATGGAAAGCAGAATCGTGATGGCTGCTCGTGAGGTTGGCGTGCATGAGGCTTGGGAAGAATTTATTTCAAGTCTTACCTCTCCGCAACTCAAGACGAAGGTGACAGAAACCGTGACAGTAGGAACAACAGTTGTGGATGCAGGAGAACATGAACAATATGAAAGAACGGGGAAAACACCTGGCGCATTTCCAACTACAACATACTTATTAGCACGCCACTTGACTCAGGACAATCACCCAACTAGTCTCAGCGATCGGACATATCGCTACATAGCCTTTGTAGCATGGATAGATACAATCGGGTTTGAGTGGGAAAATATCCCACCGAGTCTCACGTTCTGGCCCAGTCGTCTGGCTAATTCTCTACAACTTTGTGACCAAAACATGTTTATAAGAGATTTAAAAAGTGACCAGAAGTGCGACTCCAAATATCAGGATTAAAATAAGGTAAGATACCTTAAAATACCTTAATTTAAAGTAGATTGTTAGCCCTAGGGCTAGACCCTCTTCGTCCAGTATCAAAAAATCTGGTGCGAGCATTTTTACTCATCCTGTCCACCAATACAAAACCGTAGCACTTTCGATAAGAAAAAGACGAGAGAGAGAGAGAGAGAGGAGCCAGCAAGTTATGTGATTTTCCTATGCTTTCCCAACACAGTGTATTCATTAGCCCTTGTCGAAAACTTGTTACTGCTCCCTATGAGAATGGAACGCTGTGCATCGCTTCAGATGCAAGACTTTGAGTAAAAAGCGCCCTGGTTTTCCCTTTGAGTCTTGTATGAATGACAAGGGAAACGCCTCAGGCTAGTTGCTTTCAGGTTGTGGGGACGACGAGGTTTTGAGTCTCTGCTACAATATCAAGATCAGCCACAAGAAAAAAGGGCTTGTTTTCATTTTATTTCAACTTAAGAATTAAAAAGATACTCTCCGTTATCCAACACCATCCCCCCATAATGACACCGCCACCCACCAACAGCCAACCTCCCCCGCAAGCCCCAACCCTCTCCACCGACGCCGTCCTCAAACCCTCCGCCCCGATCCCCCCAACAACCCACCAAGTTACCGGCGTCGAATTCAACGACTACCCCGACCGCGACATCACCGTCGCCGAACTCGTCTCCAGCATGAGCACCGCCGGCTTCCAATCCAGCGCCATCGCCGACGCCGTCCGCATCATAAACAGCATGCGGCGCTTCCGGGACCCCGCCACCGGCGCCAAAACGACCCTCTTCCTCGGCTACACCTCTAACCTCGTCTCTTCAGGCCTGCGCGCTACCCTCCGCTACCTCGTGCAGCACCGGCACGTCTCCGCCATCGTCACCACAGCCGGCGGCATCGAAGAGGACCTCATCAAGTGCCTCGCGCCCACCTACCTCTCCTCCTTCACGGCGCCGGGGGCCTCCCTCCGCGAAAAGGGCCTCAACCGCATCGGCAACCTCGTCGTGCCAAACAGCAACTACTGCGCCTTTGAAGACTGGCTCATGCCGATCCTCGACACCTTACTCGCCGAGCAAGAATCTTCCCGCAAAACCGCAGCGACGGACGCCGACCGCCTCGTCTGGACCCCGAGCGCCATCATATCGCGCCTGGGGGCCGAAATCGCAAACGACTCCTCGATCCTCTACTGGGCCCACAAAAACGCCATCCCAATCTTCTGCCCCGCCCTCACCGACGGCTCGCTGGGCGACATGCTCTACTTCCACTCCTACCGCTCCAGCCCCGCGATCCTCGACATATCAATCACGCGCGACATCCGCATCCTCAACGACCTCGCCATCAACGCCGCGCGCGCCGACATGATCGTGCTGGGCGGCGGGATAGTAAAGCACCACATCGCCAACGCGTGCCTGATGCGCAATGGAGCCGAGGGCGCCGTGTTTGTGAATACGGCGCAGGAGTTTGACGGGAGCGATGCCGGGGCGCGGCCGGACGAGGCGGTCAGTTGGGGGAAGATCAAGGCGGGCGGGGAGGGGGAGGGGGAGAATAGCGTCAAGGTGTATGGGGAGGCGACGGTCGTGTTTCCGCTTATTGTGGCGGCTACGTTTGCAAAGGCGGGGCAGAAGGAGGAGGGGGGGGGGGTGATGTCGATGAGGGCTTTGCTTGCAGACTGGGACGCTGTGCAAAACGTGGAGGAGCGAGGCAGGCGGAGCCACGGGTATTCAGACCAATGTCTCGATGGTGTAGCAGAAAGAGAGAGCCAGATTTAGAGACGGATGCATGCTTGGCTGTTGAAGAATTTTGTTCGGAGGGATCAGTCACAGAATATCAAAGGATCTATCGATTTACGTCGGCTCAACGTGCATGTAGTTTGGACAAAAGAGTACGAGTACGTATTGGAATGTTAGAGTATGAGGGCTCAAGGATAGATCTGCCAAATGGAGTAGAATGATGAATATAAACCCTGCTAATATGCTATGCTGGCCGAAAAAAATGAATGAGCTTTGTCCTGCAGTGATTGGGGCATGATGGTGTATTGTACAGAAAACCCATTCTATATCCATCAAAAGCCTCTATCAAGGATTAACACCCCCGCCCGCTCTTAATCAATCTCATGCACAATCATTACCTCGTTCTCTCATGCCCGGGTTTTTAAAAGTGGGGGCTTTCCTCGTCAAACCTTCCAAACCTTCACCACCTGCTTGACCACTTTCCTACAGACCGGACAGTCATGGTTCTGCATCTGCCTCGCACACTCTTCGCACGCGCTGAGATGCCCACAAGGCAAGAAGATCGCATCAATCTCACTCTCCCAGCATATGTGGCAGAAGTGATCTTCCTCATCTGCATGCTCAAACTCCATCGTCCCCTTGCCAAATCGTTTTCCCTTTTTGAATTCTCCGGTGTAGACATTGCCATGTTTGATGTATTCCATCCGGCCCTGACCATTGGGCTCGTCGGCCGCCCATTCACCCTTGTAGCTGTCGCCATTGGCATATTCCATGGAGCCTTGGCCACATTTCCTGCCGGCGACAAAATCGCCATCATAAGCATCGCCGGATAGAGTAATAAGCATTCCGTTGCCGTGAGGCCGGCCGCCTTTAAGAGAATGGGCTCTGTAGCCAGAGCCAAAATACGAGCTATTCGCTTCGTTACGGAAGTATGAGGGGTTGTCGAAGCCACGGAGGAACAGAAAGAAGTCGATAGGATTAGCACATTTACCTTCCGCCTCGAAAGATGTGACTGTGCCTGGGATGTTCATGGTACTGGAATGTCACGTGAGCAAATCTCTCAACTTATGAAGGGTCCGAGCACATACTTCTCCATGGGGGGACGGCGTTGGGCGATGAATATATTACCGTCTCCACCCGTGTCGCCAAATCGATGCTCAAAAGTCTCATGGTCGCCTACGAGGTCCTTGCGCTTAATTCTCAAGTGTCGCTCATGATAGATATCCCACTCCTCGCTTAGATCGACTTTCAGTAATCGTTTGACCTCCTCCGAGATTATCGCCTCACGCCTCACAAAATGACTACTCAAGCCACGAAGAGTCTGCCTTTCGGCGTCGAAAAGTTTGACGAAGAAGTAAATTTCTTTGGGATGCACAAGCGTATGGGGCTCAACATTCTCTGAGTCATTTGCCATCGAGGTCTCCTGAGTTCCCATTGAAGCTTCAACCATTTCGGTATCACCGTGTTCTAAAACATCGCCATGTTCTTCGCTAGATGCCTGGCCTGCTGGGTCGGTGACTGCTCTCGTACCCGACAGTCCAGAACCAGACCCAGCGACTGATTGGGCTCGTTCGATTCGTTCCGGGGCTGGCGATGGGCCAGGCAGTCCGAACTTGGCCGCGGTAATAGGATCTGTTGTCTTCAAGGCCATCCAAAACCGGCAACCACCGCTGTGGTGAACCATGTCACCCAATTCATCCTCGCTATGATCTTTGAACGAGAGGAACTGCGGGTAGGTGTTTGGCATACACGAAGGTCTTATATCGAGTGGCCATAATTCCAAACTGACTTTATCCGATGCAAGCCCAAATACATCGTCCTCCAAATAACTCTTCACTTGTCGAAGTGTCGTTGAGGCGGCGAATGAATGTTTGTGTCCTGGCAAATCACCGCCATTTTCATGGAACCATGGGTTAAATATTCCTCGACCCGAGTAACCTTCAAAGAGCTTATGACCATGCACGTAGACCGGAATATCACGCTCAGCCTCTTTGTCATCCATCATCATATCATTTGCTGCGCCCGGGAGCTCTTGAGCATGGTCAAAGTTTGTCGATTGCGTCTTATCATGATGGAAGGGAGTGCATAGGATCTGAGGCACTATATCGGTACGTGCATAGATAGCAATATACGCAACTGCTGCTGTTCCATCTGTATCCGTGTTGCTTCCTTCATGAGCGTCAATCGCTTGCTTTGTGGTCAGTATAGTAACTCCCTTGGAGCTGGTCTCATCGGCATATCTGAGCCATCTTGTTCCAGGTCCTTCGGGTCTTATGACAGAGTAGTAGTCGGTGGACTCTAACCCGCCTGAGTGCACGATAATGCCGTAAAGACTATAATCAACTCCCCTGAATGTCAGATCCTCATCGATTTTGATTTGGTGCGTAAGTTTCTTCCATTTCCTAGTTACCTTATCAAAACCCTGCCGATGTAGCTCGACCTGCAAGATCGAAGGACTCCCAGAAGGAATCTGAATTTGCCCTGCAAAACTTTGCCACACACGGAAACAACTAGCAGGACCTTGAGAAGCTTTCATCAAGGTTTCTGTGACGCTATGAGGTTCAGAGTCTGGGATCGCGGAGGGATATTCCCCACCAAAGCTATGATACTTGGTAGCAGAGTTGTCTCTATCCATCAAATCTGGCTGCTTGAGGAGCAGTATCTCTCTAAAGTTATCGCTAGCAAGCCCATTCGCATCTTCCACGGTGCGAAGATCTGAGAATTCAAAGTTGATAATGCGCCGTAAGGTCTCCCAAATCATTACAACATCCATTTTACGGTCGAGTTCCGCACCATAAAAGTTCATTCGTCTTACGAGATTCGACAAGGAAAGAGCATTATCAGGAGGACTGAAAAGATCCGAATTCTCGTTGAGAATGTCCTGAAGCTCCTCAAGCACTGGTCTTATCCGTATCTCCGGCTCCAGAACAGGATCTGGTATGTGGGTGGTGCGAATGAGATCAACCACGGGAACGAGGTGCAACCACGCCGACAAAGCAGCAATCATTGCACTTGACTGATATTCCTGGCATTCGAATGCCCTGATTCCAGTCATTGCCAGGCTGTTCCATTTAGGCTTATCGTCAGGAGGGCTCCACCACAAGGCGTTGGTATCGTCTTCAACAGTACGGATATAGACCGTAAATGAGAGGGTGTCGTTTCGGAGAAGTGCTTGCCGTTTCAACCGCCGACGTTTATGAATCTCTTCCCACGGAAGTGTATCCGGCCCTTCCCCATTGAACCGAACCCATCCATATTCTGAATTATCCTGATAATAGCGATGACTGCCCTTATCAAAGACATAGACTCGTGGCTCGTCAGGGTTGTAGATAATGCAGCCTATCTGCGCAGCCACTCCCCAAGACTTTTGCTCTCCCAGCTCTCTTTCCTTGGGTGGGGTAGGGGTGGACTCGGCGTCTTCTTCTGATACGTTGGGAACACTGGTATCCTCACGAGGCGGTGGCGCAGACGAAGATGCGGCTACATCGTGATGGTCCTCTTCCGTGACGATCGACTCTTGGTCTGCACTTGGCCCTGGCTTTGACGGCGTAATATCGCTTGATTGGTGTTCGTCCTCCTCATACGGCGTTGGGGAGCATTCGATGTAGATACTCATATGATCAGTCCCTTCCTTTCCGCGAGGGTAGTACTTGATATTCCAATAGTATCCGTCTATGAAGACAGATGGAGATCTCATGATGGTCTCCCGGTTCGGCTTCTCGGGGGTGCCACGTACTCCGTGTACAGTCCAACTGATTCGGCCTGACTCGGCAGGAACGTACTCTGGATCGTCAAGCGGCTGGTACGTGACGTCTTCCCAGTGGTCGTGGTCGAGCGCATTGAACTCAACCTCCTTTTCAATCTCTTTGAGCTCCTCCTCATCTGGAGATGATTCATCTTCCCTCAGATTACTCCAGTATGGATGCTCATCTTCGTCGGTCGAGTCATCGCTGTCTTCCGCGACTCCTTCGGGCACATCATCCACTTCTCGTGCCAACCGTCTGGCTCTAGCCCTGTCTCTCTGGTCGTTTCGACGTAATTCCGCCAGCTCCCTTTCCGCAGCTGCTACTCTTCCATCCTGTGTATTGCCTTCTAGCCCTGGTGGTAGATGAGCGGACGCTGCCGCAAGAACGGCCTGTTCCCTCAGCTGTGCAACATCCAGCTCACCAGCGGCAGCGGGGATAGTCACAACGCGTAGGGCAGTTGATTCACCGGTCTCTGGGTTGGTCTGTATGACAATACTGGTATGGGGTCGTCTGGATTCTGGAGGCCTTGGGTCTGACTGATGGTCTGGAGATGTATCCATCACTTCTGCCTCTGGGGGAGGTGGAGGTGGATTCTGCATTTCTGCATTTTCCGGCTCAACTTCTGGGGTGTTGTCCTCCACATCTGAGTCTGACTCGTCGCTCTCGTCGTCCATTTCCATTCTATCATGATCTTGGCCTTCAGTATCGGGCTGAAACCCTGGACTGCTGCTCCGATGTTGGTGAGCGGGTGAGGCCATGGCTGGCGGAGGGGTAGGCGGGGCACTGATATTTCTAGCGCTGGTCAGGGCGGCTTCGAGGATGAATTGCGGTGGAGGAGGGTCCAAGGTCTCTGGTGTTGCGTAGCGAATCTGTCTTCGATGATGTGGTGGAGAGGAAGGGTTGGGTGAGTGGTGGGCAGGTATGGATTCATCGGGTGTTTGAAAAGGTTGGGTAACACTCATGGATTCAGCATCCATGGTGGTAGCCGTACGATGGGGTAATGTAAATCTAAGTGACACGACGATAGCTGATAGCTCCTTCCCTCAACCTTGAAAAGGTATTTGCCTATATCGGTTGAGGTATGAGGATTTGAGAAAGGATGGAACAAGAGCGGCAAGAAGACTGGATGAATGCTTTGACGGAGGAAGAAAGAAGAGTTGAAATCAAGAAGCTGAATACATGTAGAAGTAGGGATTCAAGTAGTGATACGAGGCAGTTGGATGAATCACAGCTGCGGCTAATGCATGTTTTAATGGGCCAGCTTGGCTACTGGTATAAGTACCTAAGGTAAAGGTAAAGGTAGTAAGGTAAGGCAGTGTGTCACAGTACTGGTAACTGTAAGGCTATCACACCGCTAACAAGTAACTATTCAGCACTATAATTCAGGCAGCTTTCCCCCCCAATAGACAGACCCCTCGCCCTACCATTAAGGTACTTAAGCCTTCAAGCTTCGAGCTATCTACGGGCACCATTATCCAAGCGCAAGGGTTCCGCCGTTTGGTCGCCGGCAGGTGGGGTTCCTCTAGCCTTCAATTAGCCTAGTCTTCGGAAACTAGCTCCAGCTTATCTCCTTATGATTAAGTCTAAAAGTCAAAACCTCTTCCTTCGTTGCCTCGTCGCAGGTATTGTCTTGCGCCTCCCAGTATGCCTCCACAAGGCTATGTCGCCAACGCTGGGACTCGATCTGGGTTATAGATAGTAACTTTCTTTTACCTTGTCCAACATATCACTGTGCGTCAGAGGCTAAGTTGTTATGTCTTGCGAAAGTTTTGGAAGCATTTGGGCCATCAAGCATTAGGATAGAGTACTCGTACGCGGGGAAGAACCTCTTTTCACTTCTCTATGTAGTTGAAAGCTTCAATTGAGAGAAGCCAAAGTCCCTCCTTTCTAGATCAATCATCATGCTTCCTCAGTCCCTGTGAAGTTTGCAATTATTGCCTCACGGTAGATCTACATAAATAGGACCAAAGCACAGAATATTTGTTTCTTCCCAACTGCTTATGAGGTGTATCGCTCGTGTCACTCGATGCCCAATTGACGCTGCTCTAAAGAGGACTGCAAAGGCCATCTCAACCTATGCGAAAGCCCAGATGCTCACATGATGATGCAGTCCTTATCCTTCTTATCACCCTCCAGCGACACAGCCGACCCCGGTGCACCACTCCGCCTCCGAACCACGCCTGCCGCACCGTCAATCCCGCCCATTCCTCCCCTGCCAGAGGCTGAAGATCGGGGCATCTGGCCTCTGCGTGAAACTCCGTACGAAGGCGAGTGCCCATGCGATCCTGCTTGTTCAGTGTACGCACTCGAGGACTGCCTCGGCCTCATCGCTGACATAGGATCTGGTCTTGGCGTGGTACCGCCAGGGCTTGGCGAAGCGAATGGATGGACTGGGTGATCTGATGGAGGAATGTAGGCTGGACCCTTCGCAGCTTGCTCGTAGGTGGGCGGTGGCGCATCTTCATCCTCATTCGCAGATTTCCTTGGCGCTTGTCTTGCACTTCCACGGCCGCGAGGTGGAGGGCTAGGACCGCCACCACTCGCGCCTGCGCCGCGGCCAAATCCTGGGAAGGTACGGCGACCTTGCGAGTCTGCTGAATTCAGATATGCTTGGGAGAGTTCATCCTCACGTTTCCTTTTGGCGGATTCTTGGCGCTCCCGCTCCTCTTCTTCCTCTTGCAGCTGCATAGCTAGGGCCAGGTCGTGATCCTCTTGCTCTGTGTTCGCAGATCTGATATTTGGATGGCTGTCATTGATGTTCAAGGTATCAAGAGCCGGTAAATCAGAATTTGATCTGCTTGATCGTCGGCCTCGTCGAGATCGACTACCCACTGTCGTCCACCCAGATTCATCTTCTGCTTGGTTGCTTGTCGGTTGTTGCTGGGTGTCGCCAGCAACATTGCCCACAGGTCTGAAATCGCCTGCGAAGAATTCGGAACCTTCGCCACTGACGTCTACCAGACTTTCCCAGACGACTTCGTCGTGACCAGCATATCCCATGTCGGTAACCAAGGTCAAGAGCTGGCCTGATTTTGGATGGCGGTATAATGTGCTGAAATGATCATTTCGAAAGAATATCGCAACAGAGCCTGGTGCAAGGGTCTCTGTAACAGTATCGAGACCATAACCGGTGAGCTGAGTTGCGGTAGATGACAAGAAGTATTTGACGCTGGCAATATCCTCGAGAATCAATTGTTCTTCCGGGCTCAGGCCTTGTCGCTGGAGCTTCTCTTCTAGCTCTTCTTCTCTGAACATGATATTCTGTGCATCCTCATATGTCTGTGCTGTCCGCTTCAAAGCTGCAAAGGCGGGGTGGTTTCTTGGAGGCATCCATCCATGAATCAAAGGGATCGAGAAGGTGCTATAGAGCCTCATCTCTCGGGTATCTTCAAACCCTCCGGCTTTTCGAGACTCATGCAAGCTCGTTGGAATGTCAATTGGTGCATCCATCAAGTTGATTGTAGCTTCTTCTGACGGCACAAAGCGTGGGTTTACGTTCATCCCTGTATGTAGCGTGACAAGGAATGCATAAAGCTCGCTGACATCAGAGGGAATCCCGCCCGAACCTCGTCTTCGGCCGGACATAAGCTCGTCGATGACAGCATCAAGTAAGAGGCCTAGGCTGACTTGTTCACGGACTTCCAATGTCTCTACTAAGGCCGTAGTGACATCAGACCTAGTTGTGAGTACTAAGGCATTTACCAGCGCAAGAAGTGGACAAGGGCCGTTAGCGTTTTGTACCATTATTGGCGACCGCCGCGGATTAGTAGGAGATGAAAAATCGTACCAATTGACCAACCGGACTTGATAGGTTTCGCCGGCTCTAATTGGTCTTATAGACTCATCCCGAGGCATTTGTTTCTCTGTTGTGAGTGCCGCTTCTCCGCTGTTATCGAGGGTCTTTGGTGGTCTCGGGGGTTGCGGCGGTAACATTTCTGGTCTTGAGGACCTTGGCGGTAACTCTGGAATAGTGTTCTGAGCAATGAAGTCATTCAAAGAACTGTGATTGGTGACACCGGAAGCCTGTCTCGTGTCATCCCAAACATTATGGGAAGGGTCTACAAGTATTTCACCACCACCTGGCATCTGAGCCATATGATTATCCTGGCTGGACGATGGGCGTAAATCTACCTCTGGAGCTCCTGCAGCTTGAGATTCGGAACTCAAAGCCAGTTGGAAGGGTCTCATGCGCTCATCTGAGTCCGGCGCTGGGTTTATTGCGAGTCCGTGATCTTGTCTGATATCCGCAAGATGGAGTCCAGGATCCAATTGAGGTGGAGACTGGTTCTCGGGTGATTTTTTGAAGTCCATCCACGGCTTAGTGAACGGATCGCGTGTATGGCTTTCTGGACCATCGCCCCAAACATCAGCACTGCTTTCTCCGCCATACTTGGACCGATCTGGCGCTTTCCCATTGTCATCGTTGTCACGACGGAAAGGGTTACTGGAAGATGATCGCTGTCTCCGTTCGATAGGTTGGCTGGTCATATTGGCACAGTCGGAACGCGTATGTCTCGTAGAGTTGTTAGACCGCAGGCTTTCGGATGACGTCCTTGGTGTGGCATTCGCCGACCCAGCTTGTAATGTAGGTTGTAGGCCTCCATTTGCTGGCGTTGTAGCAGTTCCCAATATCGCTTCGTCAACTCTCAACGGAGGCGGTAGCTCATAATTCATCCCGCTTTGAAGGGGACGTGGTCGGCCATGGGCAAGATCAGGCGTATCAAGACCCCCTCTTGCTCTATCGGATACCCTTTTGGACTGCACACCGTCAGAAGAAGCAGGAAACTTTGAGCTCCCCTCGAACCGCGAGATGGGCGTGACTGGATAAGGAATTGTTGCGTCAGTGTGACCTCTGGCCGAGTTGGCTGGCTTGCGGACCATCATGCTCTGAACTTGTCAAGTCGCAAACGGAATAAATTATGAGATCGAGCGAGCCACTTCACTTTGAAGCTGATAAGTTTACAACAAGGTCCTCGTAAGCCATGAAGGTAGCAAGGTAGGAATAGAAGTTGTATTCGTCATTCATTGATAGTGTCGTTTCGTTCAGGCAGAAAGGATTGAAGAGGCGGTGCAGGTTGATAAGGCGGGAGATGGATGCGCCACCGTCATAGCTGGAGATGTGCAACCTCAGGTAAAGTCTTGACAATAAATTGCGTATACTCAGCCACCAATCGAGATGTGAGAAGATGTGTATAAGATGAAGGAGAAGCAAGTGGGCGACGCAAAAGAAACGACGAATCAACAAGCAGGTATGGCAAGGGTCCCGCCGCCAGCTTATCGATAACAGAATAGCGCCAAAGATGTTCCCTGGAGCACTCTCCAACACCTAAAGTATATCAATAAACGAGATACTCTGCAAAGACGCTTTCATTAGAAAATGAAGCAAGAGCTTGTTCAACCGTATGCCTATGTTGCGCTACGTCTGCCTTCAGATTCGACCATAGTCGTCCAGGTCTTGCCAAATACGTATGTGAAGTAGCTGGAGTGAGCAGTCTCACCTTCTCCTTTGTGGTGCACTGCTGACAGTACACTAAGTACTATCTCAATTGGCAAATACGGGGCCTTCCAGGCAAACAATATTCTGGGTCGGCCTTACCACCTCACCTTCGAGATCCGTGGTCCCGTCACCAGTGATGGTAAAGCACAGTCTGGCCTTCGGATAGTGCCGGCAGCCGAGCTGTATGCAGATATCACGGACGAGGCACCTGAAACTCCTACTGAATTAGAGAGTGGGATTCCGGATGCGAGCGCAGATGGTGTGGAATACGAGGTAGTGGGCCAGAATGGGGAGGTCGTCATGCGAAGCAACCGTCAGATCACCGATGACCCCAACAGCCAAATCATGACAATGGACGAGATTGAAGCTTTGAAGGCGCAAAGCACCGGATCAGGAAGAGAGCTTATTGCAAAAATCCTCGACTCACACTCAGCTCTGGACCAGAAGACGGCATTTGCCCTCGCCAAGTATACGCTGCGAAAGACAAAAAAGTACTTGAGGAGATTTACAGTACGACCCTTGGACGTCCCGACATTAGCGCAGTGGATCATGACCGATAAAGAACCTATGAAGATCATGGAATTAAGAGAAGAAATACTGTCCCTGATTGGAAGCTGGTCAAACGTGCACTGTACACCCTCCATTCCAGCACCCTCGCTCGATGGGGACGGCATACAGATAAAAGGAGGGAGGTGGCTTGTAGTTGATGAGACAGCAGGATTACTGGTGGCCTACATGGCGGAGAAGATGTCAATATTACATCCTCCCGGTTACGATAGACAGGACGCAGAGAGTATAGTGCCGTCGACGCAAGAAGCCGACGCCGTCAATGGAGACGACGCAGTTGAAAATTTCGCGACCACAAATGTAGCTGCACCACTTCCGCACCACGCTCGCCCTAGGAAGACATCTGGCCCACGAAGTACCAATACGATCACTCTTGTACACGCCAACTCTCAACCAAATTTGTCCTTACTCAAATACTTTCACTTTGACGCATTCAACCCATCCACGTCCCACCCGCTCGAAAGCCACCTCAAGACCCTCTCCTGGCTCCAGCTTCTCTCGCCAGAAGACGACATGGGCTGCGTTGAGCCCGAACGCGCCTCGGAAGCAACCATTCAAAGCTGGAAGAGTGGGAAGAGAAGCAACTACTTCCGAAAACGTCGACGGTGGGAACGAATCAAATTTATAGTGGATGAGACGCGCGCTGGTGGATTCGATGGCTTAATTGTTGCCTCAGTGATGAGCCCAGTCTCGATATTGCGACATGCAATCCCACTTCTACGCGGTGCAGCGCAAGTAGTGATTTACTCGCCTACCATCGAATCATTGGTCGAGTTGTCGGATTACTACTCAACAGGCCGACGGACAGCATTCGTAACGAATCCACCGGATCCGAGTCTGATGCCTACGGAAGACTTCCCTCTCAACCCAACACTACTGCTGGCACCTACAATACAGACAGCACGCAGTAGAAGTTGGCAAGTACTACCTGGGCGAACCCATCCTCTCATGACAGGGCGTGGTGGCTCCGAAGGCTATGTCTTCACTGCTACTAGGGTACTGCCAGCAGAAGGGAAGATCGAAGCAAGAGGAAATTTCAAGCGACGGAAGGTCGATGACAGCGTGACACCGAGTTCGTCACAGCAAGAAGTTAGTGCAGTTGGCACGATGGGCATCGATGCATGATCAACGTAACACTGTCACGTAAGCTCGATTTGTACCATCACCTAGAAGTATCAGACAATGGCAATAAAACTGTTGAGGATATTATTACAAGATGAGTGCTCGGACGTCAGTCGACGTCAGCCGACGTCAGCCATTGTCTACGAATTAAGTATTCTCTCCGAGATCACATGATCAGAATGAACCCAGGGTAAGGGTCGCGCTTGGAAGGACCCGCGGAGCCAGAAGGATTAGTAGAAGCCATTGCTGTGTCGGCAGCCAGTCAATATTCGCCAACCACATATTTGGCAGCAGACTAGCATAAAGCGCATCTGCTAATCTCTCCACCACCTCCAAACTTGCAGAACTACTTGTCGCCGTTACACCAAAAAGCCCTCCTTTTTGCCCTTTTGAGGCACATGCATCGTCCCTCCACCCTCCCATATCATCCATCCACACCTAAACACATTCACTGAAGCGTGACGCACTACAATCCTGAGCTAGAACTTTAGGCTGTGACTATGGTTGGGGGATGAGACTGCTTTTCCTATCCGTAGGGAGCCGTCAAGGGAAGCAACGTCCCATGACCCCCCTTCGAAAGAGGGGTGCGCAGCAACGCTATGGTAGTCTTCCTGCAGGTTGCCATATTAAATGAGCGGTAATGAGCGCAATGCCAAAATCATAATGCATCAATGCGCTTCATGGCGACTCGGCAGTCGAGATTGGAAAAGGAAGACTCCTTTTTTCTCGTCGTCAACCCCGAATCGTAAATTCTCAGGTATTAGGTACGTACCCAAAGATCTTCTGACCGCGTGGGGACTGGGATATCTTTTCCCGGCCCCTAAAGGCTGCTTCCGCCATGCTAGCTTGGCATACTTCAATTTCGCTAGAAGCCTACTAGAAGAGCAGATCTTTGGCCTTTCATTTTGGCGGCAGCGGCATAACGTTGTGTGGCAAATGACTCGGAGATGCGCGACCCAATCATACGTATGGATTCGCATGTGAAGGCTCTGTGTGGTGGATGAATGGTAGAGCTGTAGAGCGGTGGCTTGCGCCTCACGGCAGTCATAGTAACAGAGTTACGACGGGATTTCCAACGAGATGTCCGAGAAAGGGCGAATCGGATTGGAGAGCATGGCTAGACTACTATTCGCGCAGAGCAATATAACTTACTCTTTTAGAAGGAGTCGCATTTTGAGAGGCTTTTTGCTTTTTCTTTTTCTTTTTCTTTTTCTTTTTCTTTTCCCCATTCAATTATCTTGTTAAGATGATGCCCCTTTTCATGCTTTGCAAGTTTTTTGGCAAGGATGTCTGAATCCGTCATAGATGTTTCGGGGGGGCTTGACCAAGGCCCCAAGCGAGAAATTAGTTTAGCGCGAAATCCTGGATCATTAATTCTAACCTACTCCCGGTCATGGGAAGAGGAAGAGCTCTTTTGTTCTTGTTCTACTTTCATAACCTATTCTTACCTCTTTACTACTACTACTCTTCAACGACCATCCTCCATCCCCCATCTCTAATGGCGCATTTCTTCTCATGACTAACAACTATATCTTTGTATCTTGTCTACAATAATATTCCTGGCGGTCTATTACTACAACCTTCCTCTCACAGGCGCGAGTCCTGCCGATGCGTCTCCCTTGAAACCCCCGTCCTCCCTCTCCATCCAAAGCTCTTTGTGCAGCTTCAATTTGCATGGAGAGCTTTTGATCCCTCTTCCACGGCCATCATCCACGTACTTGACGAAACTATCAAGCCATCCCAAATCTGCTTCGGCTTCCCCCACACTCACTACCAGATCCTTGTTACGACTCCCATTACGATACATGAGCATTGAAGAAACGATCTACGACCTCCAAATTCCCCGATAGATCCAAACCCTGACATTATCTAATAAAATTTCAACGTCGAACCATCGCTGCAGCAGAGTGCACTCGAAACTGTACCATACCATTGTATTCGATCCAAAAAAGCAAAGACGTCCGTCAGACAGATCCATCGCGGTTAAACCCTCCAAGACCACGAGTCTCCAACAGCTTCCGCCTGAAACCGGGATTCTTATCCAGCCGCAGAAAGAACGCCAGCATGAACAACCATCATCACCACAACGAAATGTATTATGATCAGGCATCGTCACGCTCTCCGGGCTCTCACCGTCATCAACAGCAAATGCTTCATCGCCAACCCTCGCGCCACTTCGATGCCTACGGCCAAATGCCAAACAATCTATATGCGCCCGACGATCAATCGATGAGATATGAGACGAATAGATTTGATAGGATGAATGGTCAAGTGCAAGCAAATGGCTTTGGCTATGAGCTTCCTCAAGCTCAGACCTGGAATCCTAACGCCTTCAGCACCAACAACAATTTCGCTCCACCGTTCGTTGCAGCTACCGGAAGGATGAAGTCTCAGACACGAGGAAGAAGTGCTCTGCCAACAGTATGTATACTGCACTTGCGGGGGCCTCGAAATTCAGTCCCCCTTTGCTGACGCCAGACGTGTAGGGATGGATGGACACGCAGCAAATGTCCAATCCAAATCTTTATGGCGGTGGTCACGGCCCTTCGCCTCTTGGGATGTCGCATCTGCGATCCGAACAATATGCGACTGATCCTGACGACGAGCTCATCCCAACTGCTATCGTTATCAAGAACATTCCCTTCGCTGTGAAGAAGGAGCAGCTCGTAGATCTTATGACCTCCCTGAATCTTCCCTTGCCATACGCCTTCAACTACCACTTCGACAACGGTGTCTTCCGCGGCCTTGCATTTGCTAACTTTACCTCGCCGGACGAGACTCAGCAGGTGATTGAACAATTGAATCACTATGAGCTGCAAGGGAGAAAATTGCGCGTGGAATACAAAAAGATGCTGCCACTTCAGGAAAGAGAGCGCATCGAGAGAGAGAAGAGAGAGCGTCGTGGACAACTCGAGGAGCAGCATAGACCAATGGGTGGACCCCAGCTACATAGTCAACCATCAATGTCATCCTTGTCCTCCCACAGGCTGGCAAACACTCCTTCCCCTATTGGCACCAGAAATGAAATGCCAGGTAAGTGGAAGCTGCTTGCTACACTCTCGAGCAGAGCTAATCATGTTTGGCAAGACATAGATCTTAACGATCCCCAAACGTTGGCGTTCTATAGTGAGCTTCTGCTCTTCAGAGACGACAAATCGAGGGAGGCTTTGATATTCCCATCGACCCTGGCTCCACCTCAACGACGCATAGTACATACGCTGGCGCACCACATGCAGCTGGCACACGTCTCCCGCGGTAACGGAGAACAACGACAGGTCCACGTCTACCGTCCGGACATGGGTCAACAAGGCATAAGCCCCCCGATACCGCAAGTTTCGGCCCTCCAAGGTGGAGATCCGTCAAGAAACAGGGGTCTCAATCGAGCTGCTACAATTGATTTCAATGAAGCTCGAAACAATTCTGAGTCAGGAATGTACAATACCCTCCGTGGCCAGCAATCCTCTGGCTTTTTAGGCATTCCCGACTCCCCAAGTGGTTTCGGGACGGCACAAAATCTTCGGGCAGCCAAATCTGTTGCAGATCTACGATCCTACACCCCGTCGCCAGTCCCGTCTACAGCCAGCTTCCCTCCTAATCTGCAATCAAATATCGCCAGGTTCCAGGAGTACGGGACTGGAAGCGCCTCGTCCGCCACACCAACCGTGGCACCCACTGCTTCCGGTTCCGCTATCGGGCAGTATCGCGATGAAAGTGCCCTTGTTAATGGATTTGGCACTATGTCTTTGGGAGGAAACATGGGACCTGGTGGAGGAAGCCCTCGACGTCTGAGAGGAGCTTTCTCTTGGGATCCAGATCAGCAACCATCAGCTATTGGACCGTCTGGACCATCGGGCGCAGGAGCTATTGGCAGCAATCGGTCTTTTAGCATGAATTTTGACAACTCCTCGCAAGACAGAGGCTTGCCCATGAGGCAACCACGCGGGCCATCAGAGCGTGGGCCTCCGGCTTTCTCTCGAGGACGACAGAACGGCCATCAAGCTCGAGGCAGCGATGAGCTGAGACAGCAATCCAGTCAAGTGGAGATTATTGTCGAGTAAGCGCCAGGATCCGAGGACTGCTCGAGCTCTCCGAAAGAAAACGAATCACGACGGATGACGATATGACACCTAGACAACAAAACAGGGGCTACCCTCTATCCATTCCCATGCTTGGCTTTTGGTGGACTACCCCAATGTTTGAGATTGGTCAACGATTTTCAAATTTCCTTGGCAATGCAATATTATCGCCATCTTCGCTACCTGCTTTCCTTTACACTCTCTAATCAGCCAAGACCTTTCCTCTCCGTTGCTTCTGGATGCGGCAACGCAGACGTATACTCACAATCACCGCATCTGCTGGACTGGGAATGGACCGCTGCTTCACCTCCTCCCGATTTACTCTTCAAGTACATTTAACTTTTTCTCACTGGTTGACCAGCCTGCCGGTACAGGATGAAATGGGGGTCTGCGTTAGCCTTTCGTGCACCAAGAATTGCAATCAGACAGTTGTGCCTATAATTTGACCGCTCTAATAGATCTAATACCACTCTTTTTGCATCCACTTGCGCCTGTGAAGTGCATCTCTTCGAGTCAAAGGCTTTTTGGCTGGTTCTTCTGGAATCGGTGGACCGCCCAAATCAAGCGTATGGGTGTACCCACAAAAGCTCGTTCAATTAAAGGGATATCCTGTTTCCCCGCGTGTTGACAGACCTTCGTCTCATATCCACGCTGCTAACAACGCTCAGGGTGATGCTACTTCCTACGGCCGATCTTAGTCTCTCCCCTCCGTCGGAGTGTCGAAGTTGAGGGAGCGATGGACATGCTGGCGGCCAAAACTGGAAGGAGGCCCAGCAAAATAAGTCAGGAGGTGGCCTCTTGCGGTAGCTCATCAGTATCAGAAAGGCAGGACCATATGTCTATGCCGTTCACTGTTCATCTAGGCATCCCAAAAGCGAGAATGCCATCAATGCGGACGGCAGCAAAGGAAACACGCCTTTGGAGTCAACGTACCATTACCGCTTTTAGCACTCTGACTGTTATGCAACTTAAATCGCGGTCTAGGATTTGCGTGCGAGTACACGGGTCATATTCATGGTTAATACTGGGAAAGAGTGGCCTTGATTTGGGCATTGGGTAGAGGGTTTGGGTTTTTTGCTATATTGGCTACCATAAGATCGAATGGGATACTCGATTTGGTCGATTCGATGTTTTGTTCCTTGTACTTTTCGAGATCTTGCGCTGCACTCTGCCTAACAGCTTCGTCTCGATCGATCCAAGGGATTGCCGTCTAGGAAGACAGCTGATTCGGGGCTTAAACTGAAGTATTCTGCTGCATTGACTACCCCAGGCTTCTTCTCAATAGGATTCTAGCTCCTTTCCCTCATCCAGAACTTCGACAATCATTCAACATCCTTCACTCCCCATCGCTCCGTCCCAGCGCTTCCCTGACCAAATTCCTGCATCATCGCAAGCGAGGACTCCTTTGTCCGATTTTCGAAATTTAAGACTTGATTGATATCTCACATGTCACACTCCACTAAACCAAACACCCAAAGATCATCATCACCAACAACGACAACAACAATCACAACCGCTTCACCAATTCAAAACTTCACAACTTGCCGCCAAGATGCCCGTCGTAAGTACAGCTCCTGGTTTGGTTATCAAAGTTTCCCTTCTTTTCCGTTAATGCCATGTTGGCGAATTTTTTTCATGTAAATGCTGGGAACGAAGCGCGTGAATCTTTCACCTCGCTTTAAAGTCACACGTTCGCTCACTCACTCACACTTCTCACTTTTCTCACCCGATCTTCCTTTTGTCTTATATGCTAACGATAATGACCACAGTCCTGGACTCCAGAGAACGAGCGCAAGGTATGTCCTCGTTCCCTCCTTTCCTCCCTCCTTTCCTCCCTCCTTTCCTCCCTCCTTTCCTTTGCTCCACGCAGCTAGTAGCCAGCCAGCCAGAACACCTACCACTCCCTTCTTCCCTTCTTCCCTTCTTCCCTTCTTCCCTTCTTCCCTTCTTCCCTTCTTCCCTTCTTCCCTTCTTCCCTTCTTCCTACCTTACTTACACTTCCTTTTTCATCCATCACATTGAACCCGCCAGACCAAAACTCCCACTCACAAACAAACCAAACCAAACCGAATAGTTCCTCCTCAAAATCATCCACCTCGTCAGCAGCAAGGATATCAGCGCCGAGGAAATCGCGACCTGTTTCCCAGGCGCCACACCAAGAGCTATTACCGAACACCTGTACGTGCTGCGTAAAGAGGCAAAAGCGGTCTTTTCTGTCGAGGCCTGCGGTATGCCTGCCAAGGCTGGGGTCAAGGATGAGAAGAAGGAGGGGGTTAAGAGTGAGGAAATGAAGGGAGAGGGAGAGGTGAAGAAGGGTAGGAAGCGTAAGGCTGGTGGGGATGTTGAGGGTGAGGGTGTGGGAGGAGGGGACGTGAAGAAGAAGAAGAAGAGCGGGAAGGGGAAGCGGGGTGGGCAGGAGACGGAGGGGAATGGGGAGAAGGGTGATGGAGAGGTTGCTTGAGCGTGAGTTGTTGGGCACAGCTGTTTTGGGTGCCCGTTTGTTGGTGTTTGAGCGCTGATCTGATGGTGGGAGAGAGATATGCGGTGACGGTTGTATGTTTCCCACGCAGGTATGCAGTTACGGAATGCTGGAAAATCGTGTCGCATCATTGACACAGACACAAGCGTCTATATTGACTGATTGATGAATTTCCAGGCCTAAAAGACACCCTCGCTATGCAATCCCAGCCTGCAACCGCCAGCCATGCATGTTCTATACGTTTATTTCTTTATTTCTCAATTTCTCATCTCGGGGTATCCCGCAATGTCCTGCCACCTAATTTCTGCCCACCCCCCGCAGCAGCAGGATCTTTCTTCTCGGCCTCCTTGCCCTTGTCAATCTTCTCGACAACGTCCGGTTCCCCGCCCTTGCGCTTCAAGCCTCCTCTAAGCGTTTGCCCCTGCCCTGGGAATCTGGGCTTGTTTTCATCTTCCGATTTCCCTTTCTGCTCGCCGGTCTTACGCACAGGTTTGACTTCGTAGCCGAAAAACAACTTCCCCGGCGGCAGGCGAAGAGGTTGCGGTCCATTTGTGCGTCTCACGGTCGGTGGTGGTGGAGGGTTCGTCGAAGCGCCTGCGACTGGCGTGGATGCCTTGGGCGTGGGCGCTTTGCTGCCTTTTCGCGCGTTGAGCTTTTGGCCGCCCAGGAGGAAATTCGAGGATACGGCTTTTGCGCCGTCGGCTGCTGTGGATGACGTGGGTGCTATGGAGGCGTAGTTGATTGCTTGGGCCATGGTGCCGGAGTTGTGGAGCATGCCCCCCGCCGGCAACCCGCCTGTCATTGACCTGGGCGTGCTGTTGCCGCTGACGCGTTTGGGCTCTTCGTAGCCGACGGGAGGGGCGAAGTCGACTTCCAGGTCTGTTTCGAGTACGCTGATTGCTCCTTTTGCGGCGACGCCTGGTTTTGTTTCGAGGACTTTCATGGAGTAGACGCTGTCGTTGTAGGCGAAGGTGAAGATGTCGCCGACGGTTAGGCAGGAGAAGTTGCGGAAGGCGTTTTCGAGGACGGCTTTGGGGTCGGATATGTCGAGGAAGGATGTGGATTGGGCTTGGAGTTTGACGAATTGGCCAGAGGGGAGGTCGGTTGATTTTATTTGGAGGAGATCACCGGGTTCGAGGAAGAGAGTTTCGAGCATCTAGATGTCGTGTCTCTTTAGCAATGTGCTACTACATGGTCAGTGTTTGGGATATTCATACCCAATAAGGCAGATAGATCTTCCCTTCCTCCGCAATAAACTCCAAGACGCCGGCATGCGTCACGGTCTCCTTGTTCCCATTTATCAGCTCGAAGAGCATAGGGTATGTGATGTGTAATCGTGTAAGCTTGTCAAGCGCGCTGGGCGGCATGATGACCTTTCCGCCATGATTCACATTTTCTCGCTCGGGCCCAGGCAGCATGGCTACAGGGTAACAGCGGTAGTATTCATCGAAGCGGCGAGGTGGCATGCCCCCTGCTCTGCCCATCATGCCTGGAGGAAACATGCCGGACATAGGGTCGTCGTCGTGATAGAAGCCTGGATTAAACTGATGGTGAAGGTTAATGTAGGATCTTGAAACTTGGTGGAGGTAGGTACCATTTTGAAGTTTGTAAGGCTGATAAGAGAGGAAAGGGTTGGAGATGTGTTGAAACAGAGAAGACGTAGACCCGTAGGAGTAATGTTGAGGCTGGTAGAAGCTCGGCAAAACACGCTGCGGGATGACGATGGAGGCTCGCAGCCTCGATTACTTGTGATTACTCCTTACCCTGGCGAGTTGATTGTTAAGTCCTTATCTGAGATGGATTTACTCATGTCACTTTACTTTACGATTCGGATCTCAAGCTCTCCCTGACTATAACACGATACCCAATTCCAGCATGTCGAATCGCCGTCCCGCTCCTCGCCCTAGTCGCGGCGGTGAAGAGTTCGCTCGTACTCATTACCTAGAAGAAGAAGGCCCATCGCTGAAGAAAGCCCGCTTCGATGTCCGCAACCCCTCTGCTCTGGCTCCCGACGCTCCGGAAGAAGATGCAATCCTTGAAGCCGATGAGATTGGGAAGAGGGGTCAGCAAACGAAACGCAATGCCGTAAACATTGATGGTTACGAGTCAGACTCTTCAAATGAAGGCTTCGATGCCAGGGCTGACGCGAAGGCTAAAGCGGTAAAGAAGAAGGGGGGCGTTGGCGGGAGTGGAGACGGGGAAAAGCAGGAAGAGGATAATGATATGTTTGCAGATTTGGATGAGGATCTGAAGGACGGGGATGAGGATGAGGGGCTCGCGGGGGAGGGGAAGAAAAAACGGAAGGAGGTGCATTTTCTTGGGGAGGACGAGATTGAGGGACAGGTTGCGGGAAGTAAGAGTGGGGGCCATGTCAGTGCGGATCTACTTCTCAACGGAGATGGTGCTCCCCGGCGAAACGGAAAAAGGAAGGAGGTGGATAGTAGTAGCGAGAGTGATGTTGACGAGGAAGAGAGAGCGGCTGTGGGAGAGGTCGATGAAGAGATAGGCGCTGGGGGGAAGAAAGAACATGCCCCAAAGCTCGACGCCTTCAATATGAAGAACGAACAGGAAGAAGGCAGGTTTGATGCGCAGGGCAATTTCGTGAGAAAAGCGGCAGATCCGGACGCCGTGCATGATTCATGGTTGGAAGGGGTCTCGAAGAAAGATATGAAGAAGGCGAAGGAGGCAGCGGATAAGAGGGACGAGGAGACACGGCAGAAGAGGAAAGAAGACGATGCTATCCTGACGAGTGACATCTTGAAAACGCTGATACCCTATCTCGAGCGTGGAGAGACGGTACTCGAGTCTTTAGCGAGGCTCGGCAGAGGAAAAGAGAAGAAGAAGCCGAAATGGCAAAACAAGAATAGACGGAAAGCAGACGATGCTATGGATGTTGACCACGAAAAAGCCTCGGAAGACCCAGCAGAGATACGGCGGCGGGAAATTGTCGAAGCTATAACTGGCGCAGCAGACCAACTTTTGACAAGAGGCCAAACCGAGATTTATGATGCAGAACGCGAGTTACTGATGCGGCAGTATGGCCGTGAGACCGGTGAGTACTGGGTAGATGCTCCTGAGGCTGATGAAGGGCAAGTAGGTGTAGATGGGACTGGGGAAGCAAAGCAATGGGAGTATCGATGGTCAGATGGACGAGATGGGGGGCAGGTCAATGGCCCTTACGATGGGAGTATGATGGTTGCGTGGAATGATGCTGGATATTTTGGGGAGGGGGTCGAATTCAGAGAAGCTGGCCAGGAACGCTGGAGTCGACATGTTGAATTTGTATGATAGAAAGGCTGCATAGTGGATGGTCCCAATGCACCTATGATTGGAGCAGATCCACGGTCAGGTTCTCATGGCATTTCACCTTCTCGCTGGGTATTTATGCTACAAGATCTATAACAGCTTTTCCCACCAGAACGCCAACGCTGACGGCTGCTCTCCTTTCTTTATGACATCTCCATAGCATCACCGTTCGTTATTGCAAAGCTGACGGCGCCCTCGTCGCCAATGAATCGCTTCTCGAAATCGCTGACAAACTGGACACTCCTCGTAGGATCGTAAAACAAAGTATAGCTCCGCTCCACATCCTGCTGGTCGATCTTATCTGCTTTCCGCTTTTGGCTCAGCAATGTGGATGTTGTGATCAGATTGCTGGCGTATCTCAGGCCACGCTCTTTGCCGATCTTGGTCAGGAGTTCCAGAGCATTGGCTGTGACTTCTACTTCTTCTTCCTGCGCTCGGATGGACAGAATCTGCCGGATCTCGTCTTCGCCGTAAGCTTGCGTGCTGACGATGACGACTCGGTCTAAGAAGTCCAAAGGAAGGCCGTGAGGTGAGCGATAAGTTGTGCCTCGTATCCTGGTATTGCCTCGATTACTTGCGATGATGACGATGGGCGCTAGCTCGTCTTCGAGCGCACGATTGATGTATGAAAAGCATTCGATGTCTAGCATGTGCACCTCATCAATGAAAAGCACCCCGGGTGCGATCTCAGCCTTCCCCTCCTCTTTCCACTCCCCCACCTTCGTATTGATCTGGTCCCGTACTTCGCTGCGGATCTCGCCCGTGTCACCCGAAAAAAGCGCCAGGAAGCCTTGGGTTCTCGAATTTATGACATCTATCTCGTGCAAGCTGACTGTATGTATAACCTCTTTCCGCTTCTGGAGTTCTCCGTCCGGACATTGTACGAATTTGGTGTCTGCGCCCATTGCATCGTAGTCTCGTGATCGTGTATATGATCTGCCTAGTTTTGTGATCTTGCCAGACGATTTGTCTATTGAGATGACGTCGCCGGCGATAACCCGCTCTTTTGACATTGAGTCGATCATTTTCGTGCCCATATCGTAGATTGTTTCCATGTCGGTGGTTTTGATGGTTAGTTTGCCTTGCTTGTTGCCCTGCAATGGTGGTCTCTGTCAGTCCCGCAATCCGTCTTGATACCTAGAGTGATAACACAAACCCCTGTTACGCTCCGATCTATCTGTATCTCCACAACCTCTCCCTCGATCATCTCACTCTCCTCCTTTATTCGCACACCAATCGATTTCCGGAACGCCTGCGTCAAAGCCTCTGTCTTGGACATCTCCAGCGAGAATATCTCTGACGATGCTAGCATAGTGAAAGGTGTCTCCGGTCCTAGCGACTGAGCCATCCCCATTGCTATTGCTGTCTTTCCAGTGCTCGGTGGACCAGCGATCAATACTGCTCTTCCGGCAATTTTTCCTTCCTTCACCATCTGCAATATGACTGCAGCTGCCTTCCTTGCTCTCTCTTGACCAACGAGCCCCTGGGAAGAGGCTCGGGGGGTTAGTGTGTCTTCATCAACGCCCAATCCGCGAATATGAGAATGAGCAGCGACAAGATTGAGGCCGCGAAGGTCGCGGCTCTCCGAGACTGTTGTGATAGCCTAGTACTTAGTTAGCAAAGAATGTTAGTCCGGAATGATCGAGTCTTACTGCTGCCATCGTAAAGCCGTGTCTGAAGAACAACGATTTTCCGTGATGTATGCTGCACTGAATACAGGCCTGTAATTTACAGCGCTAAAGTAGCGTTGTTTGATCGATACCGGCCGTTCAATGCGACGACATTGTTTTGGATGCTTCAACTCCTCTCAAATACTAGCCACTTTCATTGTTCGAATTCACTGAACTTATGACAGGCACTACCGAGGTTGACGTCTCTGCCTTTTCTTGGAGCACATCGTCTCTGGCTTTGAATGCTACTATGATGCTTCAGACGGCGACTCAGCGGTCTGATGGCAAGAGTATGAAATGATCCTTTCGCTTACTCACACTCATTCAACCGACTATTCTAGGTCAATACAAACCGAACAGACCTCACGCAAACCTTGAGATGGCTCTCATTCTATCAGACGCTACAAGAGTGGCTTTTGTCGCAGCATCAGGTCCACTGCGGCAGAAGCTTGAGTCCACGTGACCGTACACACGCTAGAGTGTATTTGGATAGCGTCAACTCTTAGCAGTTTTCAAAACACAACATCACGCCTCGCCGCCTTCCGGACCATCACACAATCATCCTTCTACACTTCTTCCAACAATTTCGCGTCCACACGACAGTATCACCAGACCGTCACCGTTACTCCATCAGAGTCGCGTAACGAGCTTCGAACCCATCTAAGGCTTCAAACAACATCGAACGCGAAATGGCAGGCGGAAAAGGCAAATCCACTGGTGGGAAGGCGGGACCCAAAGAGACCACACCACACAAGCAGAAGTCGCACTCTGCCAAAGCTGGTCTACAAGTGAGTATCACAGTTATCTCATTGCTCATCTCTCACCTCTGTCAACGGCGTGCGCGTCCTCAGCGCCATTACTCAAGCTAGAGTAGATTGGTTGCCTTGTGTCCAATGGACACTATGAGTCAGACTGCGCGTACTGCAATCGAACCTCGGGGTAGATTATCGAGGTCGCGCCATAACTCATCGCACGATCTGTGCTTCGCTTCAACAAAGACTGCCGTTCAGCCTGTCCTTTTCTCCACATTTCAAGACTGTCACTGACTCTTGGTGGTTTCGAACAGTTCCCCTGTGGCCGTGTCAAGCGTTTTTTGAAAAACAACACGCAGAACAAGATGCGCGTCGGCGCCAAGGGTATGTTTAAATCCTGCTCCCAATATATTCGAGAGCTTCAGTCCATAGCTAGAGGATAACCCATCTTCCCTCAAAGATTTAGACTAATCTTTGGGTACTTCTAGCCGCCGTCTATGTTACCGCTGTCCTCGAATACCTCACAGCCGAAGTTCTTGAGCTTGCTGGAAATGCCGCCAAGGATCTTAAAGTCAAGCGTATCACTCCTCGACATTTACAACTTGCCATTCGCGGTGATGAAGAATTGGATACCTTGATCCGTGCAACCATCGCCTTCGGAGGTGTGCTGCCGCATATCAACCGAGCCTTGTTGTTGAAGGTGGAGCAAAAGAAGAAAGGAAAGGGCGAGGCTTGAGAGTTACAGGTGGAACACAAACATGATACTGTGACATAGTGGTGATACCAGAAACAACTAGCATGAGATACTCGTGTAGTCATATGGGCTCAAAGTCGGATTGTTTGTTTCTGAACTGGCGTGCAAGGCGTGATTCAACCTTTCCTTAGGGCTGTCGATTACTCTCCGGTTCGGCTCCATGCGCTCATCCTTAATGAGAAAATTACAAGGCTTCTAACTTCACCCGGCTTTAGCAACTACTGCGCCTTGCTACTGACATTCGGGTAGAACTCAGTCTTGCTCAAAAACTCTGCCTATGCCAAGAAACTGTAACCCAAACCGGGAATGAGCTCAACATGTGCAAAGAGCTTTCTCCTACAGTCACGTGACTGAAGTATTGGCATGTTCAACATTCATTTGCGAGGCACAGTATCCCTCTCGCTTCGTGACAAGCGAATCGATTTTTGAATCAACAGACCCCTCGGACCTTGCGTGAATTGAAACGACAGCTGCTAAAAGATTAAGGTACGTTAAAGGTTCGCGAGACATGACGAGCGGTCCGAACCCCTGTACAATCTAATAGCATGTGAGTGTCTCAGCCACTTGATCGTGATGCGGCATCGAGATACTCGAATAACGCATAAATTTTTCCTGAGGTGCCTCGGATGTTAATCTCAGACTTGACTAAGAGCAAAAGCTTCGCTGTCCGTAGCCAATTTGAAACCGACACCGATGGTGGGGGCCATCACCTCCAAGCCATCTTAGACACAAACCTCCTCAACGTCCTAAAAGACAACCATGCATCCCGTCTGATGGCTCATCCGTAGGCTTGCGGTAGGCTTCAAGTGGATTTTGTGGTTTGCGTGAGCTCGGAGTTGGTGAACGCAGAGGAGCTGTTTTCTTTCCACTGCCTTGCCACTTTCCATGCACAAGTCGTCATTACCTAGTCAAATCATTCGTCCTTGTCTTTCAGGTATTGCCTTTCTCCCAAAGGTTGCTTTGCGCTTCACCCTACATAAGATATGGCCAAAGTGGCAAGTCCTGGGCGATGCTTGATGCTACGTAATCGTAGCACACTCGAGGGCATGAAATATCTTTGTTCCGCAGCAATCTATGCTCTGTTTACTATTGGCATCGCTCGAGCGGTCCCAGGTCTTGGAATAGGGCGGGGTTTACGGACTTTAGCCAAGGATGATAAGGGGGGAAAGAGGCAAAATTGCTCAGAGTCAGGAGATGACTTCATTGCATGATTTTAGGAGAGAGGTACGCATAATTTAATGCTTTAATGCTGATCTATTACTGATTGTTGGTATATGAAGGGTCATTGATTAAGGCGCCAGACAGATACTACTGAATCATAATAGGTTTTGCTTAAGATTTGTAAGAGCATTTCGCCGACATTATTAGTTTTCAGGTGGTGACACTTCCCGTCAGTTGCTTTTCGTTCAATCTCTTGGTAGAATCTCAATTTTCCAGCTCAGCGTCAGGTTGTTGAACGGTCCTTTGACATTGGCAAGCGAAACGGTCGTCTCTACAACCTTCGTAGACATAACCTCATTTGCTTGTTGAACTCTTGAGGATGTCCGTCTTTGGCTCCTGCTTCCGAGCTTGTTTACGTACCTTTGGCTGACGTTGCGCGGGCTTTCTCCTGGAACCCATTGACAGCTGGTCCTCCATGTGCTGTTTCTTTTCCACAGATACGGAAGCTCCTTGCTCGGTCAGGTCGTTTTTGCGGTTGCGAATTTGGTAGTCGTTCCCGACTTGAGTAGGACTCCGAGTCTTCAACCATTTTCCGAGGTCCTCCATATCAGGTAGGAGATCAGATTGCTTGCTATTATTGCTGTGGCTAGTTGTATTGTTCATATTGCTCGGAGCCATATGATCGTATGTGGGCGAGGAGAGGGGATGCAAAGACGTTGTGAGATCTGGAATAGCTTGAAGATGGTTGGAAAGTATGGGTGTGTTAGAACTTATCTGCAGGATTCAGCGAGTGTTATAAAGTGAGAAGTGTCAGGGACTATTATCGACATTGGTTTGTTAATCTGAGACAAGGTCATTGTGTATGTCTCTATACAAAGGCGATTGTTCTTTAAACGGCTACAATTGCTTGTCTTTTTCGACTTGGATCTGGTAATTTGGCACAATGTTCATTATCAAGTCCGTCGAGGACAATACTTCGCCTTTGTCCTTTGACCGATGCCTTTCGTCTCTCAGGCTTTCAACCTGCATAATGCCCTTTGTGGGGAGCCAAGACAACTTTTGACAAGCAAGCCTTATATTCCCAGCCGCTCTCGAGCGAAGTTGCTCCTTAGGCATCTTGACTACAGCCCCGAATCCTACAAGGTCTTTATATACCAAGATTTTCAGAGTTTCCTCATTCCCCATCTCTCGACCGAGAAACTTCGACCACTCTCAGAACGCGATGACGGACGCAATGTCGATGTCGATGGATATTTCAAGCGATGAGATGTCATACACAATGTGTCCCGCTCCTGGATCGATGGCAGAAAACATGGCTCCTGATGTTAAGCTCCGTGAGATTGAGAATGTTCGAGATTTTAAGAGATCGAGGTTTGATGAAGTTGAGAGTTACAGACAGGTTGGTCACGTTGGCTCAGGTTGCTTTGGTAACTGCTTATTGCTACAGAAGAGGTCCAACATGACACTGCGCGTCTGCAAGGTTCAGAAGCGGTCCAAGAGCATCTCGGAGCCCCTCGAAATCGAGATTCTGCGGGATATTCTTCATGATCATCCTCGGATCGTCCGTCTCCATGAAGCGATAATGCACACCTATACGATGCAGCTCTACTTCGACTACTACCCGGGCGGAGATCTCTACGGGGTCATTGCCCGCTACGTTCAAGAGTGGGAAATTGTACCGGAGTCGTTCATCTGGCATTGCTTCCTCCAGCTTAGCGAAGGACTAGCGTATATACACCATGGATTGGACCGTCGACAGCTCTGTGGTCCTCCACCTGCCTCGGAATGGCAGCCTATCATCCATGGGGACATCAAGCCGGAAAATATATTCCTAGGCCCTCCAACCGAAGACAGTCATGGCTACCCGTCTTTAGTCCTCGGCGACTTCGGACTTGCTACCATTTATGAGTGGCCCGTTTCCGGCACTTGGAAGTGGCAGCCTCCGGAGCTGCCAATGACTTCGATGAAGGCAGATGTCTGGGCGCTCGGTGCCGTCATCCACGCTTTGGCCCATGAGGGACACGCTCCTCTCCGACCCTGCCCAGAGGGTATGGCTTACCGTGATTTCTGTAGGTGGCCCGCGGCGAGAGAGCCGATGTCACTGCTAGGCAACTACAGCACCGAGCTGCATAACCTTGTCATCCACGGAACACTGCAGTTCAATCCACATGCGCGATTTTCGAGTCTTGAGGTGCTTCAGTGCGTCATTGATGAGGTGGAATTGGGAGTGGCCTCGGATATGGGTTGGGAACCATTGATTGGGTCGGAAGGTCATTCGTTCAAGACCTACGATGAGAATGGAGTCACCGAAAAAGAAGATGTTAGTTTTGTCGACAACTCCCAGGAGTTGGACCCGATGCATCTTTGTGAGCTTGAGCCGACCGTGTATCACGACCCTCTGGGGTGTGTGCCATGCTACTGAAGATTCCAGATCTATTTAGGATAGACGGCGCAAGTGAGTGTCTAATCCTTCAAGGTGCCGAGGACTCATTATATAAATCAATACAGTTGACCAATCCTGAGAGTTCCAAAAATCCAACCATATCTTGATCATGATGTTGGTGCCCTGATATTGATGTGTGAAGTATCTTATGCATCGTAGAAGCATATTTAGAGGCACAGTTTCCCATGTTCCATACATCTCCCTTTATTCACACCTGCCATAACTTTCTCTGTGTCAACATTGGACGTACAAAGTAGCTTTGACGGGGTTCCTCTTACGCTGGTTCGAGACATATCCGAAGGCCTGACAGTCCAGGGCGCAGGTATGGTTGCCCGAGCAGTTTCTGCCCGAAGTCGAGCGACCTGGTTAATCATCTTATAGTGCAACATAACATACTTAGTAACTTACCTAGTAAGTGCGGCGATAACGTCAGGTTTAATATTCTTTTGACCATAAGGGCCTTCTTTTTTGCTTTCTCATAACCAGGATGGTCTTGAAAGAGCGTGTCATAAGGGAGACACGCCGAAGAAACTTCAGCGCGTGAATGGCATTGGCATTGAATTAGCTGTGTTATCTACTATTTAATAAGCTATATATTTCATTTTAGCAAGAATCCTTCTATGTACAAGACAGGCCAATGGCTCTGTGGTAGTAGCGATGACATGTTAACTCTGTAGCCTCTGTCCATGGAGTTATCCCTTGAGTCTAGGTTTCCTCAACTCACTGGTTGGGGCTTATCCTTAAGCGAGCGGTGGTTCGAATCCTCGAACTGCTGTGATGACCTTTTGCAGTTTTTGATTTTGGTTCTTGGGGTCCAAGTGCTTGGTTTTTGTTCATGCTATAAACCCAAATATACCTATTAGTGTGACCGTAAGCGACTGTATTGACAAGTCCTTGATAGAAAGCTCACCATGTTCAAAAGGTTCATCGAGGTAGATAAAACACCAACATCAAAGTCATACCCTCAGTCAGACTTCTCAGCCTAGCCAACGCCTCACTTCACCACACCACAACATAGTCATCGACAAACAACCCACACGCAGCATACAAACTCCTCCTTCCCTTCCCAATCCTCTCCTCACCCTCACAACCTCGGACCATTCACCTTTCGTCACCAACCCCAAAACTTCCTCATTGTCTCAACCTCTTACCTTTCACACCATACAGCTCTTCACCATTGAAAAACAAATACTCCTCACTCCCACACCATCTTACCATTCAACCACCACTCTTCCTCCTCAACAACTTCTACAACAACCATCAAAACCTCGCAACTTCGCTCACTTGCAACCTTCGCCTCTCACACAGCTAAGAACCAAAAGATATCGCGAATAAAAACGACCGCCAGAATGCAGTGGGGTCCTGAAGCTGATGCAAAGGTTCGTCATCACATCATATTCCCCCAATCTCGATATGGTGCGCTGACTTTTGTTGCAGCTGTTCATGCACGTGTTGAAGATCCATAATGTCAAGCTGGACTTTGGCGCCCTCGCTATTGCCATGGGAAATGGTGAGTTGGCAATTCCTTTTGTTTGCTCTTGTTATGCCTTGTCAAGTTAATAAAGGTGGCATCGAGAACCTTTCTCCATTTGTCTTTGGCAGAGGTTGTCTCCCTAGGTTTTCATCATCTCTATGCTTACCTCCCGCACCACCCACACCATATATACCTGCTCACATGAGCATCCAATCCAACTAAACCCATTCCCTCTCTTCCCCCCTCTCTCTACCTCACCACCATCCCCCTACCCTCCACCCCCCCAAAACAAAAACAACCCCACTAACCCCCCTTTCCCCCCCTCCACAGACGTAACCCCCAAAGCCCTCACCCACCGCATCGCCAAACTCCGCTCCATCGCCGAAGACGCCTCCGCCCCCGCCGCAGGCTCCAGCTCCGGCCTCCCCCTCCCCCAGCCCAACAAGCGCACCCCGGCCACCAAGCGTGGGCCCCGCGCCATGACGCCCGGTCCTGTGTCTGCAGCTGCTGCGGGGCGCAAGAAGGGTGGCGCTGCTACTGATAACGGCAAGGACGATGATGGCGAAAATGGCGACAATACGAAAGCTGTAGGTGGCACCAAACGAACCGCGACCGGTGCTGTGAAGAATGGGAATGGGAATGGAAATGGGAAGGCGGCTGCTGGTGGGAGCCCATTGCGGAAGAATGTATCGGTTGCTGCAGAGCAGGGCGATGGGGATGGCGACGAGGAGGATGAAGATCGTGGAATCGAAATGGCGAATAAGAAAGTCAAGACTGGAACGGGAAACGGGGATGGGGCCGCGGTGTGTGGTGATGAGGACGGGAGCGCTGAGGTGGGCGAGGGAGGAGAGGGGAGCGAGTGTGCTTGATGGGGTATGGGTGGTTCCGGTCGGTTGGATTGAAGGGTGGAGCTCGCTATGTGCCAATGATGGAGGACGGTTGATGAAAGGGCTTTTCATAGCGGCACACTGGACTCTTCGACGAGGGCGTGTTTTTCTTCCATGGCGACGGTTTCTCTAAGAGCGGGAAAGTCGCGGTTCGGGCTTGATGGTGGTGGTCTATACCATTCAGCTTGGTGGCACGATTCGGGAACGGTAGTCCTGATCATTGCCGTCGTTAGAAGTCATGCCATCAGCGCGCTAGTTAATCTAGTCACTAAAGGCAATGAATGGCAGCGATGTCTGCGCACAGTATCGTTGGTCAAGTTGTAATGTTCGCGAACCCGTCACTGAAGACGATGGTTGTTCTTTGTCTTTTGTATTGCATCACACCAATGATCTGGAAGTCTTATGGTATGGTATCAATTTCAACTGCTGCTTTGCCATGTCATCTCGCGCTAGCATACGCCAACCACCAACGCCTGACCTGGCTGCATTGAACGAAACCTGTGCATCGCTATTTGCTCACGATGCCGTGTGGGAAAGATACATGACGGAGTTCCTCTCCAGTCTTATGGCTGACGTGAAAGTTGACAGAAGCGTTCGTAAAGGAGGAAAGAAAGTGGAACCGATGTGCTTGTCACTTGAATATTCCTCGGGCATCCTGTAACCTCCTCCTTCAAGTTCCTTCGCTGAGATCCGTCAAGCATAATCAACCATCTGCGTACCATCGTCTTCGACAAACGGGTCCTTGTAGCTACTATCGTCGAAAATCCCATTTTCCACTTCCTCACGCTTGACCTTGACGAGATCTTTGTCGTTGCTCTTGCTGCTCTTGGCTGTGGTGTTGGCCTTTGATTTCTTCCTCGGTGTCTCCTCGTCATCACTGGCATCAGAGCCGTTGTTGTCGGATTTGAAGCCAGAGGCTTCAGTGTCGTCACTAGCGTCGCTTTGTGGATATTTAGTACTGCACATCATGGGGCCAAAGAATGAGCAGATAGGCTTACTCGTCGCTCATCCCGCCTCCACGCTTGCGCTTGGATGCTGAGGCTTTGCCTCTGGCTCCGCTGGTCTTTTTTGGGGTCGCTTTCTTGGTGCCGCCGTTTGTAGCGTTCTTACGGGGTGTGCTGGTGTTGGACTTGGCGCGGGAGATGGTGAAATGGCCCGTGGAGCCTGAGGCTTTGGCTGTGGCGCGGATCTTGACGATGCGCTCGGAGATTGCGCGGGGAGTAGGACGCTCTAGACTGGTAGCTGAAGCGCGACTGTTAGCGTAGAGATGCGGGACAGCTATGCAGGAGGGACTTGCGCCACTTTTCGGAGATCTCGGCACATTTTGGAGAGACGTCAGAGGTCTCGAGGATTTTGAGTAGGAGCTATAAGAAAACATTAGCTTTATAGTAGACGTCTCTGAGAGGCTGAGAGACAAGTGGCGGGAGAAGCGAGAGATGGTAGGCAGGTGACGAGGGGGTGACGAGGGGGCTTACAATCTGATCTGTCTCGGGAGTCCATTTGACGGGCATCTTGGTTTTTAGAGCCTTGTGATTTAGGTCGATGACTTGTAAAATCCTCACGGCAAGACGAGGACAGACGAGGGAGTGATGATGTGGATGATGTGTAAGAGATTGAAGTCAAGCGGACACTTAAGACGAGGACTGACGAGGGAGTGACGAAATGTTGAAAGATACCTTATCTGTGCATAAGGCGAAAGCTGCAATTATTGAGAGCTAGGATTAGGTAGGGAGAGGATTGTCGAGATGAAGAGAGCTGCTGTAGGGAACAAAAAGGGTTGTCGGGCGGAAAAGAGGGGTGTTGGGAGGAAAAGAGGTGTGGTGGGAGGAAAGAAGTGTTAAGACCAAATGGACGAGCAGGACGCTAAGGTCGGGGCAAGTGAATGCGAACAAGACGGATACCACACCACTAAAGTGACTAGGCTACTCAAGGAGAAGAAAGTGCTTTCGTTACTGAGGAGAGGGCAATGGAGGGCGGATGTGGATAAGACTGACTAGGCTGACGGTAAAGCTTTAGGTCGTACGAGTCCAGGGAACTCGATCTGCTCCGACCACCAGCGACTTTCCTGATTTGCTAGAGCTACCCCTCCTTGAACCGTCGATTGAGCCTGTGCTTAACACGTGCGCAAACATGCTGGGATTGCAAGTCATCATGTACTTATGCTGCAATAGCAATTATTGGCATGTATCACATTTTGGTGATGCTGCAGGGAATAATGATATGTCGTCTATGCCAAGCTTCACGCATCTTTGTCCGCTAGGACCGCTGAAATAGCGTGGGCTTTTACGGGGAAGTATGTTGTAGGTCCGTTCCCTGCGCTACGATAGGCTAGGCAACTTTGCTTTAAACCTCATCGCATAAAGTAATTCTACAGCATCGTCGTAATTGCTTCTGCACATGTGAGTCAGTCATGCCTGCAACCTACTGCAGAGACTGGGGAAAGGAAGTCTGCAGGACAACAGCGATTAGAAGAGTGCATACTGGGTGGTCAAAGCGGAGACACTGCAAATACTTGCCCAGCTATTCTCTGTCAGCACAGCGAGGAATTAGCAACCCTTGGAAGAGCTCTAATCAGACAGACTGCTCTCCCTAGGGAAAAATCTCCAAGAGCTTGCGACGACTATCCCACGTATGATTGCTATCTCATATGCTGTTTTAGGCCTACCCAAGATATTACAGCTCTTTCGTCAAGGCTGCTATGGATCCTAGGGACATCCACTTAGTGCTACGTCTCTCGACCAAATTTTATTACTGGGATATTTCACTGGAATGTGGAAATGTTCGAATTTGCAAAAGACTGCTGCATCTTGCATGGAGCCACACGACATTGGCATTGTAAAATGTTCTTATATTCACTCCATTACTCTACTGTTGGTGACATGAAAACGCTCAAGTGAATAGCTCGTTTTCCGGGCCACTATCCATAGTCCAATCAATCCACCCTTTCACAACTATTTTGCACACTCATCTCTCAGACCTCAACAGCCCTCTGACCACTCTTAATTCCTTGCGCCGGCTCAAAGTCTTGGACATCCATCCTCTCACCATCATTCCTACGCTGCTCCAAGGATAGTGTCACAGTAAGTTTATTCCCGTATATCATTTTGCCAGATTTTACTATAAGCGACTTGCATCTCATTTTCATTCGCCTTCTTTTCACTTCACGCCTTCACCTTCTCAACCGCTGTCTGACTCATACAGTTTTCTCTCAAGCAAGAAGACCTCTTACGTTCACTAAAACGTTCAGCAACCCGTCAAAATGGTTCAGGGACTCGCAGCGGTCGATTGGAAGAAGCCTGAAAATAATGCCAAGCTCTTTGCTGCAGTCATCTCTCTAATCCCTGGGACTCCAGACTACAAGAAGATTGCTGCGGCCTTTGGTGAGTTCGCCCTTGTCATCGCAAGCCTTTACTATCAACACCGAGAGCATCGGAAAGGCTGACTAGTATCTTTTATACAGGTCCCAACATCCCAGCTAGCGCCATATCTTATCGACTCAACGTCGTTCGCAAAGAAGGCGCCGCGCTGGGTTTTACTCCCGGCTCCGGCTCTCCCTCCGCTGACACCAAGGCCAATGGAACTACCACTACCACCAAACGCGCTGCTCCTGCTACCAAGAAGGATGGCTTGAAAGGAAAGGGCCGCAAGCGCGGAAAGATGCTACGCGACGATTCAAGGTGGGCTGTGTTCCCTCGATATCAGATTCTGTACTGACTCTTCCAGCGACGGCCCCGACATGGACACTGCCATGGACAGCGATGAAGAGAAGAGTGCTGACGATGGAAAGAAGCCCAACACTCCGGCCCGTTCAGCTAAGCGTCAGAAAACAATCGGTGGCCGTGTTACCAAGCGTATCTCCCCTCGCCAGGGCAATGGCAAGAAGACTGATTACAAGAATTTGGATGATCCGTTCGTTACAATGGATAGTGCCAAGGACGAGGACGGCAACAACGTCTTCGGCGAGCCCAGCGGCACCGAGAGCGAGGGCACCTACGCTACGGATGGCTCCTTCAAGGATCCTGGAGAGGTTGCTGTCAAGATGGAGGAGGCCGTCTAGGCCGTCTGGGTGGTCCTTGCAGCTATCAAATCTTGTGTTGTCGTGCATTTCAGCGAGGGTTCTCGCAAGACAGTGGTTAGCTAAGGCGTCGGAAATGGTATCACATCATCGAGCGAGCAGCGTCTGGATGGATATTTAGCCCATCTGTTGCAGCGCCGCTGTAGCATAGTCGCAAAAATCTCCGCACAGCTTGCACCTTCCGTAACCCGTATCACGTGACTATTTTTCTCTGCATTGACGACCCCTGCGATCGCGTCTGGTGGTCTGCTCTGCGAAAGAGAGCCATAATCTTGCAACTATCATATTCTGTGAAGCTTTTCGCGTAAAGTGCTTGCAGCTGCAGCTGGCCCAGTTTCACGCGTACGCGTACGCGATCCCTGCTTCCCCACTGAGCACAATCTGCAGAGCATCAATCTGAACGGCGCTGAAGGTTCCATTTGCTATTGTGTATTCAGTAATCAATCATACATGACCTTCGCCAGTAATAAATCCTATATGCGCTTATCCTCCGGTCCGTGCAGGCCAGTCTCGAGCAACATCACCCCCACCCCTCCCCCCCGCACCGTTACTTTTCTATCATCTGGGCGCTGACATCCACGACCCCTCGTTTGAAACCCCCTGTTTTGCACTCAATCCAAGGCTCTTTGGCATTTCAGCACGCGTTGATGTTTGTCGTGCAGGGAAAGCAGGGCACCTGCAGTAGCGTGCCGCCGATCAAGCTAAATGCGAATACCCACAGCTTCGAGCAAAATGTGACTGATCGATAACGTTGCTCTTGGAGACACTTGCGATATCATTTGTCTCGAGGCAGGCCTGCGGGAGATCAGGGTTGGATGGTGGGGTGTGAGTCATGCCTGTGCTGGCTTGTATCAGAAGAGAAGGGGGGAACGCTAGCTGCAGCCTGCGAGGGATATTATTAAAGGCATAGGAAGGGAGGGTCATGGGAGAGGTGGCTTAAATAGCTGCTTTGTGTCTTTGACTGCCGTTGTTGTACACTTTGCTCTCTGTTTCCTCGAAGCAATACTTGCGAGTATCTGTGTCTGTCTATAACCTAAGAGCTTGTACAGATTGCACCTCGGATATACGTAATATCCAAGCTCCGGGCCATCAAACCCTGGTGTTGACCAAGACGAACCAAGGTTTCCATCCTCGACCTCTGCTTCCATCCATCACATTTTTTTCTTTCACCACGCACACGCCAACGCACTCTGGAAAAGCCTTTCTCTCTTAGTCAAATCCATTCATGTGAGTCTCACTCTACACGTCCTCGGACCACCACCACAAGTCTCTATTCCGTCATCAAATTCGAAGCTCACAAAACTCACTTCTACACAGACCTTTACAGCTTTTGCTCCTCGACCACAGTCTCAGACTTCAGCTCACAAACCCTCAATTATCTCCATTTCCAATTCAACTTTCTCAGACTATGCCTGTCAACTGGAAGGATCCGAGTGCGTTTACTCGCCTCTTGGCAGCAATGGTGGCTGCCCAGGATATGAAGGTGGGAATGCTCGTGGCTCTGCCATATCATATCAAAGTCCTTTCTTTGTTCGCGATGATTTACCATCCCCTCTTTTCACACCTTAGATTTTGACATGCATCTCTTCATATCCATACCTTATACTCGTTGCTCTCATGTCCAAGCCCCAACATCTACAAGAACAATCCTAACACTCAATTCACAGCTCGACTATAGGAAGATCGCATCCATGTACGGCAACGGTACGTATCTCCAACCCAGCCTCCTTCAATCTCTCCCCTCCCAAGTCCCCCCTTAGACATCCCCATCACCATTCTCACTTCTTCGCAGGCGCAACCTACGACTCAATCGAAGGCCGTTTCCGCATCATCAAAAAGGAAGCCGCCGCCATGAAAGCCGAAGTCGATTCCGGCGAGCGCTCCGAAGCCCCTACCCGCAGCGCCAACACAACCCCCAAGAAACCCAAATCATCCACCACTACCCCGAGAAAGGAACGTATCATCGGCGGTCGTGTCGGCAAGAGCAGCGGGACCCCGAGCAAGAAGCGTGGTAGCTTCAAGGGTATCAAGGAGGAACCTGATAGCAGGTACGTGTACTATCTACATATATTTATGACACCTTTCGTTTTTCAAAATAGATTAGATACTTATAATGTTGTAGCAATAGTAGCGTTGTCGAAGTTCCTAGCACCGAAGATGATGGGGGGTTCGTAGCTGCACCTGGGGTAGGCGGACAGAGCGGTGGTGTGGAGCGCGACGAGCTTAATCTTTACTACGACAACGATTTCGTGGACGATGGTATGGATATTGAAGCTTTCTGAGCTCGGAGATGAATTCTGATGCCAGCGTTGTGGGCTCCGATCTTTGAGATTCGGGGTTAGAGATATCAAAACTGGCGAGATGGATCTTGTAATGGCGGTTTTTGTCGAGGCTGATGAGCTCTTCTGAGGGCAGCGCTGGTATTGACGATGATAATGCGGATGAGAGCTTGACTCGCAGAGACCGCATGATATTGATGATTATAGTGTGCTCCTTCAACTCCCATCATATGCCACAAGTAAATGCACGCATACCACACACCCTCCCTCAACACCTCTTACACCCACTCCATCTCGCACCTTTTACAGAACATGAATCGCAAAAGCTCACAACCACCTGCCTACCTTACGCAGCAGCACACGATACACAAAACAACCTACTCACAACACAGAAAAACCAGATTCGATTACTTGCTTGTTTTGCTTGCTACGTAGCTAGCTAGCCAAGTATCCAACCAACCAACGAACCAACCAACTCTTTCCCAAGCAACGGACGAATCGCTCGTCTAGATACATCGTTGCTTGCTCTTGAACTGAGCTCCTAGCCAACGATGAGAAGAGAGAACGAAGTCTTCACCACCCCTTTCCCCCTTTCCCGCTCCCGGCCCAACTTCCTGCATACCAATTGAAAAGCCTGCTCCTGATCCGAGAGTAGAAGGTGCGGTTTGCGAGCGATTCAAGCGGCGTCGTAGAGGCTGTGGGTTAAAGTATTCGTATCAGTGGTATTATTTGCCAAAACCACATGAGGTGAGTTACTTCGAGTCCAGCAAAGAAAGAAAGAAAGAAAGAAGCACATACTCGTCATTCCCAAGATCGATGCCCTCGTCCGCCTGCTCGGTTTTCACAATCACCCCGCCTCCTCCCTTGATACCATTCTCATTCTTGACAAGATCAGAGGAGGACTTGAGGGCTGTTTCTTTGTCCTCGTCGTTGGCGTCGTCGTCGTCGCTGAGGGAGGCTTCGGCGGCTTTGCGTTTGCGGTTTCTGGTGGTGGTTGGGGTGGGTTGTTTGGATTTGGTTTTGGTTTTGCTGGATGAGGAGGGGGTTGAGGTCGTGGTGGCGCCGCTAGGGGTGGGTTTAAAGCCTTTTTTGATGGATTTGTATTGGCCGCTTGGGAGGAGGGGGTGGGTGTTAGTGGGTGGATTATTGGGGGTGTTCGGTGGGTTGGGGACTGGGGGGAGGGTGAGGGGGTATGAGAGGGGCGGTAGATGAGTGAGGGTTCTGCGCTTGGGGGCATATGATGTAGACGATCGGTGACAAGACGGTGAGATGCAAGGTAGACTTACCGAACTGCTTCAGAGGTGAATTCGGGACCCATGGCGCTGGCAAGTTTGTCCCAAGGGAGAGAGGTCGGATTCAAGTGCTCGATGATGGCGAGCAACATCTTGAGCTTATGCTCTTCGTCCCACTTGACCATCGTTGCGGTAAGTTTTGAGAGAGCTGACGGAGTTTGTAAAGAAGAGGTTTTGTGGAAGGGTGTCAGATGCAGGGTGGGGTTATGGCAGTTCAAGTGTTCAACAGTTGAAGCCGATGGTGGATAAGTGAGTTGAAGGTAGAAGATGAATGTAGATTCGAAATCTCGGTTAAACAAAGGTAGAATCCATTGGCGGCGATCACCGAGGAATTGAATGTTCATTCGATCACTACCTTGGTTTGGCTTTTCTTGCAGACTTCAGTGGAGTACCTGCAGATGTTCACATAGAAAGCACTTGGCTACATACCTGGAGCACCTGCTGATTGACCACATGAGAATAGCTGGCTTGCAATGGAAGGTAGGTGGAGAGCAAGTGCAAGATTCGATGTCGAGGCTTCAGACCAAATTCAATTTAATATTGGCTGGTCCAGGCTAGAAGAAGCTTGTGCACATCAATCTGAGCAGTCATCCATCTTCACTGTAGCTCGGCTTGTTACGTAAGACGAGGGTAGTTCCTGTCATCCCGAGTCTTGAGCAAAAGGGCCTGGTTAGAGCTGCTAGCCGTTTAGAAAAAGCCTACGGTTTGGTACTGCTAGACAATTCAGTTCAGTGCTTCTAGAAGGCGCTGGGTACTGGGATTTAGGACAAAGAATAGATGCTAGAAAGTACTTGCGGTTTGCTCTTCCTTGTTCAGCATGTCGGTCGGCTTTTGATGCAGCAAGCCGAAGAACAAAGCTACAGACTTCCAGAATAGTAAAACAAGAAGAGTCTTTGATGTGGATATGCGTGACAGCGAAGCCTCCAATTACTGGTGTAAACTTGCCCACATTAGCGTTTAGCAGGCTCGCCTATTTCTAGGTCTCAGCACTCCATTTCACTCCCATCAATAACCTCCAACAGACCTTTACCACTAAAGTCATACTACGCACTGTGCATTGATTATCGAACCCCAATCTACCAAGATAAGGCTACTCTCCAAGCCTTCACGCCCAACTCTCTCCTTCCCAAACACTGTCCAGGGTCAACTTCCAAGATGGCAAGCCTGAGGAGGAATCGCACCATGCCAACTGATGGCGCAATTTCCAAGTTCCTTTATGTCATTATGAAACAGCTGGATCTCAAATCAGTAAGCTGTTCTTGTCGAAAGAGCAATATGCACCATACTGACTCATCTTCTTAGATCGATTGGCAGCAGGTTGCCGACCAACTAGACATCACCAACGGTCACGCTGCCCGTATGCGCTACTCTCGCTTCAAGCAGCAGATGGAGGGTGTTCCTTCTGCTCCCCGTAAGGCCAGAACCGCAGCCCCCCGCCAGAAGAAAGCCAAGTCAGACAGATCCGACAAAAAGGACAAGAAACCAACAGAAGAGCATCAAGGGACAGTCTTCAAGGTGGAGAAAGAGGAGGACATGGACGCGATGCCCGGGGTTGAGCCAACTGTCAAGGAAGAGGTTTTCGCCAAGCCAGAGCCCATGATCAAGACGGAGGTTGGCGGAGAGGAGGATGGGACATGGTCACCGGATGGTTGTGCAGATGCTGGAGCGACGGGACAGATGTCTTTTGAGCCAGCGGCTCTTGTGGACCAGACCCACCTGCAGCCATACCCTCCATTGGAAGAAACACGTCAGACTTCGCCACAAATGGTTGCAGTCAAAGCAGAGCCAGTCGTCAAGATGGAGCCTCTTTGGGAGGACTAAGCTACTTGAGCATCCCTGTCAACTTAGATAGAATAGCACCTTGCACTGCAGTAGAAACCAAATTGAACTAGCCTGGGATATTCACCAGCTTCCCAATCTCCCATAATAGCATCTCCAACCAGAACCCATCTTCCAACACGCTTAATGAGACTCTTACCATTTATGAGGGATGCGCAGAAGAGCAAACGGCCCGATATTCGGTCCCGAAGCACTCCTGAATATCAAGAATTTACGTGACTCCATAGATGCTTAAAGTTGCACAGGCACTGACTGCTGATACCAGCTCCTCCAGCGAAGTCGAGTCATCGCTTATAGGGACTGAGGATCTCTTCAGCAACAAAGCCCTCCACAACAATCTTCGCAGCGGCCAACACCCAATCTGCAGCATTGTCAACAAGCAACCGACCGAGAAAGGCTTAACGACCGCCATGGAAAGACAGAAATCTTCTGAGTTATGCGACGCGTCTCCCAAGAAAGACCATGAAGCAGGTGCCTCGGACCCGAGAAAGAGAATGATAGAAGATACGGAGGACGGAGAAGCCCATGAGGGAGCGGCTTTACTTGCTCCCACGATACATCACAAGGTGCAGCCAAATGCTCGATCCGACCAAATATGGGCAACCAGCCAGCAAAAGACCAAGAAGCAAGGACAAGACGTCGATGAGATGGACATCGACAGCAGCAACGATGAGGAGGGGGATTCGAACCTGTAAAGATCTTTCTGTATAGCTTCCGAGCGGTATATGCTAATCTCTGAAGTATAATGGAGGCAACGAAGAAGATGGGCATCAAGCCCGCTAGCGGAGTGAAAACCGACCTGGATTGGGCAGAACGAGTACTCCATTATCCTTCACCCACGTTCGTACACTGATTGCCTTTCAGAATCTATTCTCATGGATACTGGCAATCGTCCAGAACATGCAGCTCTCGCCACTGAAAGCTCGTGCTTTCTCAAGCTCTAGAACATCATTCCCTGGAAACACACTTGGTACTCCCTGATTTTCGAGGATTCTGCGCCGATGGAATGGCTGAAGAGCAGGGCACTTGGCTGGCATCATCGGCGACAAGAGCAAGAACTAGCATTTAGCCATGGGCAGGATGATATGGAAGAGCAGATGACGTTGATGTATAGATACTGTTGTCAAGAGCACAGTCGCATCAATGACTGCTTACGTATGCCGGCAAAGCTAGGATAGCGTACTACATAGTACTGAGCTGTCGGCAGTTTCACTCATGCCTCCTACTTCGTACATGCCCTTTCCACCACAAGCTGTTTGTGCATTTGTTGGTCCAATCCAACAAAGCCATTGACATCTGTGTCTGGCTCAGTATGCCTACCCAAAGGTCCGCGTAAAGCCACGCTTCCTCAATGATGACCAGCTCCAAGCTTGATGTCCTCATCACAGTTCTCGGATTTGAAAGAAGCTTCCACGTGGAAGCTCTTCGTCTGGAACAGTCTCTTATAATTTGCTGTCATATCATGGTCCCTCTTCCTCTTATGATCAAGAATGAAATGTCTTAAATTGCATCACCTTTTGCTTCCGACAGACAAGAAAATCAGAAAAGCAAGAAATTTCATACAACAAGCATCAGGGTCTTTGAACTGATACCCCAAAAGATTTGCAGCTTTGAAGAGCACTGCTTACAATGTTTGACCGTCTGGCCGACAAGCAAACAAGAGCAAGAATTTTCATATATCATAGATTGTGCCTCGATATCTCTTCAATGACCTTCAGGTAATGAGGCTCTGAGCAAGCCAGATTCTGGAAGGCACGCATCATACGCAAATTTCCCCCCTGGTTGCTTACCCGATTATGCATAACCTCAAGTAGGAGGATCTAATATCGTTGCCCATGTAGGGAGGCCAAGGTGTCTGGAAGCCAGTATCTACCATGATAGTCAAGGCAAGATTGCTCCATTGCCCACAAATCTCAGCAACTTCTGCACCCTAACTGTCTCATAAAGAAGCTTCTAGGAGCTTTGGCTATATGGATGGCCCTGCAAGTCCTCCAAACCAAAGTGTCACATAGTTAGCCCACACGCAGTCTGTCCATTTGTCATCTCTAGACTTTATGCCTTAGTGTCTTTATCTACGGCATATGCATTGCTATCCATGGCTTCCAGTGAGCCGAAGTGCAAGGGTATGAAGCCAAGGTGTGAATCTAAAGCCATGGGAAGTCTGCTTGGTTGCTTTCTCCAATCCTATTACCTACGGAATGAACATTCACCAAAGACATATTCGTCTTTGCTCTTCACTGGTCTTTGCCCTTCACAAGCTCTTACCCTTCAGAAGCTCTTGCCCTTCACTCATCTTTACCCTTCACAAGTTCCTGCTCTTCACTCGTCTCTGTTCTTCACAAGAGTCTACTCTTCACCCGTCTTTGCTCTTCATAAGTCTTGCCCTTCACCCCTGTCCGCTCTTCACCTGTCTCCGCCCTTCACCCATCTCCGCCCTTCACCCGTTCTTGCCCTTCACCTGTTCCTGCTATTCACCTGTCTCTGCCCTTCACCTAACCTTGTTCTTCACCCCTCCTTGTTCTTCACCCATCCTTGTTCTTCACCTGTCCTTGTTCTTCACTTGTCCTTGCTCTTCACCCGTCCTTGCTCTTCACCCGTCCTTGCTCTTCACCCGTCCTTGCTCTTCACCCGTCCTTGCTCTTCACACGAGCTTAGATGAAGCTGGCGCCGAGAATGAATAGCACTAGCGCGGGCTTCCGTGGGTATTTAAGCTTGCATCTTCCACCCGAACCAACTTTCTTCGCTACACATCCACACCTATCCTTGAACATCATCCTCCATTAATAATCGTCTTTGCCCTTTACCCGTCTTTGCTCTTCACACGAGCTTAGATAAAGCTGGCGCCGAGAATGAATGGCACTAGCGTGGGCTCCCATGGGTATATAAGCTTGCATCTTCCACCCGAACCAACCTTCTTCGCTACACATCCACGCCTATCCTTGGACATCATCCTCCATCATCAATCATCAACAGAGTCATCCTTCATCACGACATATATCTCTACTAATATCTTTACCTTGTACCACATCTCTTTGATGGCGCTAGTCCACCTTTCACTTCCATTTGGGTCTTGAACATGCCAACACAGTGGCCTCTACAAAAATATACTCACACCCTTTCACACTTATTCTATACTTTTTTTACACCCATCACTTGGCAGGCCTAACTGGCGGCCGTCTTTTATCAGCAGACATCTACCACCTCCAGTTGCGTCAGAACGCGAGGAGCAAGCAAGGGTTTAGATCATCCTTACTGGAAAACTCGACCTCCTTTGTGTCAACCTTACAGCGCCTTACCTCAACTTTCTTCCGGCATACATCGGTCTTTCACTCAGCACTCATCAGACCCAGTGTCGCTGCACCAATTCACGGAGCTTTGCGGTGCTGCAGATTTGGGCATATCACTCCACTGATTCTTGGAGGTCTTTGATATTGCCCGGATCCAAATTCCTACTCACCCACCGTATCCCTGTCCCTGTGCTCGAAAAAGCCTTTCTTCCTTTCGACAAGAAACTGCAACGAGCGGCAAAGACGTGACGCAAAACTTCGGGGTCAAGAAATTTGGCCAGCCACGACCTCTCCGGGCCCACATGAAAGTATGTTGTCTTGTCGGGCGATACGTTCTAACATCTAACTGTGCCATCTTGTGCTGACTTTGTTCGATTTATTTAGCCTCAATACAGTGTTAGAGATACCACCTGGACTTGCCTTATGGCAAAATACACAACAGTACATCGAAGGGGTAGACGAAACAGATGCACAATTCCTTCGACACAAGCCTTACTACTACAGCCAGCTACACGAAGGCAGGAATTACTCTACGCTCGACTTCCATGCTTTCAAAGGCTGCTGTTTGCTCAGGTTTTGGACACAGTCGAGACTCAGGATCTTCGGGTCCGTCCTTATCAAATCATTTCTCATTGCCAGCTTCTCAGACTGAGGGTCCGTTGCATGGTCGTGTCTTCCTAAGGTTGATAGGCTCTTTGCTCTTCATCACAAGGCAATGTCTTTCTAATGATCGACCTCTCTAACCATGAAGATAACAACCCTATCTTCATAGCCATCTAACGTGAGAGGAATGGAGGCTCGTCTCCCTTGCACCCAATGTGGCTCTAAGCAACAAGACCCACAAATATGCGCACAGGAACCACTCATCTGCTGCGTCCAAGCAGAGAAAAAGCACTCTTCTTCCTACGTGCGTACGAATACCGAAGAACCGCAAGCCTACTTGGTGTGTTTAAATGGCAGTGGCTACACTAACGGTAACGGGCCGTGCTATAACCAGCAAGAGCACAGCCAGATTTAACTCAGAAAGCGTCGACTTTTACCACGAATCAAACCAATGTTCACAGCGAGAAATCTTGGATATACCCAACTTGACCACTTGAGATCTTAGTGCGTCTGGGTCTGATACACACGAGAATGTCGGAGCACGCAGCACAATCGGAGCGTCGAATCTTAAGCAAGCACCACGAGCATATTCCAGTCCTGCAATGTTCTATACAGCCTACTCAAGCTAAGACCACCAAAAAGAATCACTGCATAGGCGGCCGCTGGGAGAATCAACAGGCAAACCTTATCATAAATAAGGCCCAGAATGGTATGACAACGTGGACAACAAACTAGCGCTCTTCACGCGGTGACCTTCAGGATTTGAAATACCTAATCAACAATGCGAAAGAAAAGTCCAGACCTGCCGGGTTTTACACAAACCAGCACAGCTAAGCCCATACAATAGACGACTGCCTGCGCCACTGGGAAATCTCAACAAGCAGTTTGTACCCCAAAAAAAGCCTAGAATGGTATAACACGGTTGGAACAAGCAGCCATACTCACGCGGCGACCTTCGAGACTTAAAGTATCTCTTCCTAGGCCACAGGGAAACTCGTCAAGCAATTGGTGTCGCAAACAAAGCTGGGAATGGTATAACATGGTTGACGACAAACAGTGCTATTCGCGCGGGGACCTCCAGGATATCCATACAAACTGAAACAGCTAGGCCCGTAAAGAGACGACTGCCTAAGCCACCGGATTCATCAACAACCAAATTTCATCCCAAACAAAGCCTAGAATGGTACGACCAGGTTGAAAACAATCACCGCTACTCGCGCGGAGACCTACAAAACTTAAAATACCTATTCACGCTCATCAAAAGTGCAAGAGAAGAGTCTAGACCTGCGGCGGTTTACCAAAACCAGCACAGCTGAGAATATTGAAACCGATCGATGTCTAGCCACTGGAGAAACCAGCGAGCAGATTCTGATCCAGAAAAGGCCCCGAATGGTACGACACAGTGGACAGCAAGCAGCGGTATTCGCGCGGAGACCTACAGGACTTAAAATACCTATTCACCCTTATCAAAAACGCAAGAGAAGATGTTGGCGAGCGTTTGGTAAAAAGATAGCTTTGAAGATTTCGAATGAATAAGATCTCTGGGCGACACGCGGATCTGAAGTACCTATTCACCCTTATCAAAAACGCAAGCAAAGATGTTGCGAGCATTCGCGTGCGGCGTCCGATAAGGGGTTACATATATCTCGTCGACAGAATAGCGGCAAATGTTTAAAAAAACTTTGGATCTCTGGACAACATACAACAAGGCAGAAGAAATAAGAGGAGAGTTCTGCTTCTCGTCTCGAAGCCCGCCTTCCTCAACGCATCGAATTCTCGTTGTTTCGCTACGGAGCTGAGTGAGAGTGGAGGTCTACCGCACCGGCAATCGTTAGCTCAAGCATGAGTACTTGACAGGCAGAAGTTGCTCAACTAGCCAGGAAATCGCTTACAACAACCTGCGAGGCCAAGGCTTTCCAAGAGCGACAGCAACATCGCTGCGGTCTTCTCACATATCAAGCAAGGTAGCCCTCACCGTCCTTGGTCTAGGTCAGTCGGATCCCACAGGCAATACGAACACCGGTAACTCACCCTCACCAGGCGCAGCATGGACTAAGCTGTCCCTTACTTTTATGCCATTTTCTACCAATATGATGCGTCTCGGTGGATGCACATGGATCGTGGTTGTTCCCAACTGCCGCAGACGGACAAATTCAAAACGTTGCTCCTGACACCAAGCCGAGAGGCTTCATAATCTCCCAGGCCGACACCAACAGCGCTGCCTTCCTCCCACATTTCAGGCACAATGGCCCCCACCGTCCTCAATCCAAGTCAGCCAAATCCCACCAGCAACACGAGCACCGATAATCCACCCTCATCAGTCCAAGGATGGTGATGGACAAATTCAAAGTCGGCTCATGCCCACGAGCTGCCAGAAGTACTTCTCAGGGGAGACGTGTGGGTGCAAGGCCTTCCGTCCAGCCAAGAACCACCGTTCGTCTGAGCCGTACAACACAGAAATATAAGGCAGCAGAACAGAACAGCAGCGAGACGAGAGGCAGGCGAGGGATGAGCAGGAGGAGCAAGAGATGTTTAAAAGAAGCTGATGACGGTGGGGTTCTCGTTCCACCAAGACAGATGCGTGCATTCGTTGGGCTTCAAGTGCTGCAACGATGGAAGAGCTCCAGAGAGGGATTTGGTCATAGCGCTATGCATTGTTTGCTCGCGGGTGGGACTCGGGATGTGGGACAGCTGTAGATAGCGAGCACCATGAGGACAGGTTCTTCAAGGCAGGTATATATATATATATATACCTGCTCGTAGCTTTTTATGAGGCCATGGGAGGAGCGAAGCAAGGCGGGCCGGGAGCAGATGATTCCGCCCTATATGGGGGGTTATATATTTCAATCTCAGAGCGAGATTTTCACTTTTAGAACTTACACTTCCCTTCATCTTCACATTCTTCGTACACCAATCTTCCATAATCATATTCCACTTGCTTCTCAGCTACTACTTCATCGTGATACTTTGACTCCTGTCTTAATAAGTCAGTATCATCGTCATGCAAATTGTATTGACCCCTCACCTCGAACGCTGCTGATCGGCCTTCTCAAACTCATACACTTTCCAACAACCAAATACCACTCTAGCAATGTCTCAACTCAGCGAGAAGGAGCGTTCACTCATGGTCGCAATGGTCAAAAACTTCAACGGCAATATCCACACCTTTGTAAGCAATCATCGCTCCCACCTCACGTTGCTACCTCATTGTCGTGTATTCTGAAGCATACCTCAATCTCCGTTCTCTTTCTGACTGCGAATCTCGGCAGGTCAACTGGAACCAGACTGCCCTTGACTCCAACTACAAGGACGCTAAGAACGCGAAGGCCATGTGGAAGCGTCTAGCCAAGAAGCTCGCCGATGCCCCTGGTGCTGCCCCTGGTGTTCCCGCTGCGGCTGCCGCTCGTGCCGCGGAAGGAGACAAGGACAATGCTGGGGACGGCACCGCTCAGACTTCTGTTACGGCTGGCAAGAAGCGCAAGGCTGCTGGCACTCCCCAAGGGGATAGCTCTCCTACCGAAGGTATGGTCTCCATAGGAGCTTAGGATGCCTACGACACCTAACCTGCTGTCTAGCCGTTCGTCCAACAAAGATGCCAAAGGGTTCGAAGGGTCAATCCAACGCCGCGAACAAAGCCGATGCCATGAATGTCAAGACTAAGAGCCATTGTATGTCTTCAACCTTTATTTGCAGTTACCGGTAGCCCATAATGACGATCATCTAGCAAGCGATCCTGACACCGAGCAGCAGGGCGAAGGGGAGGCTGCTGAGACTTCCAATGCATAGAGAGGTCTCCATAGCATTGCTGGCCCCATTGGGGGTCAAGTTGTCTGAAGATAGATTGATTTCCTACCACCACGACCTAGTGGTAGCCGTGCGTGGAACATGATTGTTGTCGTTGTGCTGCGGGTGGATGGACTACAGTGTACTTGCTCTGGGGACGATGAGGAATAGCTTGCTGCAGTCTCCAAATTCAAAGTTCTGCTACTTTGGGCATCTGTAGCCTTTCATGACTGTGACTGTAGCTGATGCTACCAGTGAGGGTAGATGAGCCATCAGTGTTCCCAATTCCAGCAGCCTCGGTTCCTCCGGCTCCAGTATCTTTGTTCCCCATTCTACACAGGACTTGTAACGATTCTCGACTATCTAGAAACACATAACCGTCAGTCTAAGGTCTTGTCAAAGCGTAGAATCAACATTGCGTAATATCGATCGAAGGGGAGCATACCGCACTAGCCGACGGCGCCAAGCCTACCTCCTCTAGAATCTAGAATCTGCTGTAGCTGAGCAAACAACACCATGCAACAAACCATTAGCTCTCCATTTTCTTGAAAGCCTCGCATAGCTGCACCGATGTCTTTGGCTACAGCTTCAAAGGATCACGAGCTTGCACCGTCTCACCGCGACGTACGTACCCGAACCTTTTCCCTCCTTTTGTTCCTTGCCCTGCAGAGCACAACAGGCTCTTTCACCTACATCTGCTGCAGGACTGACTCTGACAGCACCGCAAGCCTAGCACATTCCAGAAACGAGCGGTGCACAAATACCTGGACACGCCCGGCAATTTTGAAAGTAAGTTTCAGTCACCTGAAGACATCTTCATCCTCTAACCTTTCAAGAACTTTGTGACTGTGACTCCTGCCTTGAGTACCATCCAGAATACCGAGTCGAACGTTCAAGTTACCAAGAATTGTACCCATTCGGCCTTGAAAATCTCAGTGACTGTACCTCCTGCCTCGGATCTCAATCAAAACATTGTATCGAACGTTCAAATTACCAAGAATCGTACCCATTTGACCTAGACGCAACCTCCGACTCAACCGAAGATCATTCTCAGGAAATGGCTCCTGCAAGCAACGAGGAACAGTTCAAGTTCCTGATAAGCTGCATCCGCCATAGCAACAATGGGAAGGTAATAGCCTGTCTTGTCGTTCCTCAGTCATTTTGCGATGCTGACTGCCATCAGGTCGACTTCACCGATGTTGCCAAGGAGTGCAACATTGTCAGCAAAGGCGCGGCGTAAGTCTTATCACAGGCAGAGCTCTTTCACTTTGCTCACTCCAACCTCCTCTTCCCCATGCTTTGAGCCTCGGCTTCTAGGACCTCAAGCTCTTCTCTCCACCCCAAGGAATCTCAATCTGACCACGTTGACAGTGCTAAGCGTTACGAGCGCCTGATGAAATTTCATGGCATCCATCAAAGCCAGAACGGTGGCACTACCGTCTCCACCATCCGCGACACTCCTGTCGCCTCTCCTCGTCAGAAAACCTCTTCTCCCGGAGGCCCTAGCTCCAAAAAGCGTAAGCTAGATAGTTACGGTGACACCACCTCCAACCTCAACACCGACGATGACGAAGGCCTTAGCAGCGTAAAAGCCGAGTCCAGCACTACGGTCAAGGCTGAACCAGTCAAAACCGAGCCTATCAAGGAGGAGCCCACACGCCAAGAAGACGTCCTGGTCTCTACGGATTCCACAGCATCCACTGGCGCCTTCCAGTACCCTTCTAATAGCGCCATGGGCTTCGATGGTGCCAATGATGGTGCTCTGTTTGACGATTTCCTCGCTTTCGGTGGTTCTATCCGACCTGACTATGGATCTCAAGCTGCGTTCGATGGTGGACACTCTAAGGAAGGTAATACTCCGAGGAGCATGATCCCGGCCACTGGAAATGGCGATGGACAGGGAATGCCCGAGAGCATCCTTATCACGGATTGAGAAAGATACGGACAGCAGCCTCGCTATGCGGACGTCAAGTCTTCCGCCCCGCAGCATTTCTTTTTCAGTGTGTTCTACGATATTGGTCTTCGTGCTATCAAGCAGCTAAAGAGTGGTGTGTTCTGTGGTAGTCAATATGTGTCTTCTTGGGCAAATGCAAAGGCATGTAGCGGACAGAGGCAATGAAGGCCACAACATTCCAATCCATGATCGATTTCCTGGTTACAAAAGCGAAAAGAGACATTCCGAAAATTCGCATATTGGCCAATATTTCTGTGTTCCTCATGGCTGGTTTTGTATTCATATCCCGCGTAAACTCCTTCCCATTTCGCAAGCAGCTTCCTGAGTGATCGAATCCCCATCTCTTTTACAGAAAAAAAAGTAACGCTAGATGCAAGGGTTCAGAGATGAACAACAGCCAGAGCGCAAATAAATGTCCAATTCGCAGAAACGAATCAGAGGGTGGACTCAGGCCCAACTGGTAAAGGCAAGTCAAATGGTGCACGCAAGCCAGACAATGAATAAAAATGCACACATGACTGCAGATGTAAGAGAACCTGAAAGTCTATACAGCCCATGCCCATCACCTCTAGCAATGGACTTGCCCAAATCGGCTGCCTCGTTTGACAGCTTGCGTAGGTAAAGTACAGCGGACAGAGATACTAACAGCCAACAGGACTGGTTGTCCTCTGGGAATCTCCATCTTCACATTAGCAAAAGGCGGTCTCAGATACCATCACAGAATGCGTACTCAGCTGGCCTACATGGAGCGGTGCATTGCTCTTCCCTGAAAACTTCACTCCTCCGATCGAACTACCAGGCTTTCGGGGCCTCATGTGGGGGTTCTAACCTTATACTCTGAGCCTCGTTCTGCTCCCATTCAAGAGTGGCTGCGCTTTCAAGCCCCCAGATGAGTGGACAATTCAAGAGTAGAAGGGGAGCAAGCTTTTCATTTACATTTTCTGGATGTCTATTTCCTAGCTGCCGGCGCCAAACGCGTCTACGTCCTACCCGAAAGTCTACAGTTTTGCCCTTTTTCGCCTACAGCGTTAGACCAGATTGGTGATTCTTCTGTCAAATGATGTGAATCTGGTCGACTGGACATGTATTCAAATGATGAAAAGCAGTACCGGTGAAGGGCATTCACTCAGGCGTCTGGCCCGCTAACAAGCGCTTTGGGCAGTCACTCGCAGTGTTTTCTTCGCTGGAGCTCAAATCATGGACATTTGCTTTCGTCGCGAAACATTGCTCTCGACACCTAAATTCTTCGCCTACTTCTCAATTTCAGCCTATCGATACAGTGTAAGTCTCCTTTTCCCTCAAGCCATTTCGCAACCAACACCTGTTCTCATCTTGTTTTCTCAAGCATCAAGATATGTCTTCCAGTTTCCTCTCCTCCCACCCAGACTTCACTTCCCCTCCTCCGCTTGGCCCCTTGACTCTCCATCCCTGTCTCAACGGTAGCTTTTCGAACAATCCCATTGAGCAGCTTCACTTCCGAACCGTCCAGCGCATTATCAAAGAACATCCCGAGTTCGCAGAAACTTACCAACTTCCAGTCCCTAGCTCTGAACCGGGTTCCGCTCTCAAATACAGTCTCAGAACAACGCCGATTCATCCACCAAGCAAGATGTCTGGGAAGCAGACGATGACCTGGAATGGTGAGTCAATTTATCTGCGTCACGCTGCAATCCAAAGAAGTTCATAGGGCTTCAGCAACGGACCTGCTCAACACTTGGCCATCCCCGCAGTTGATCTCTCTAAATCTCGCTCATCTCTCAATCGCTTCCTTCTGCGGCACTAATCTCTCAACTTTACAGGCGACGCCCACGCGAAGCTACTCCTAGCTATTCTCAAGGTCTCGGACGTTAAACTCGACTTCGAAGCCGTCGCCGAGCAGGCAAGTCCCCCATTCCAACTCCACCATCAATAAGATCGCATCGCTAACATCTCTCCAGCTCACGACGGACACCATCACTTGCACTCCCCGCGCCGTCCAAGAGCACTTGAAGAAGCTCCGCAAGATCGCCAAAGCCGAAGCCGATCCCAACCCTCCTCCCGCCAAAGCTCCCGCCAAAGCTCCAACTAAAGGAGCCGCTGCCTCATCTGCTGGGGTCAAGAAGACCCGCAAGCCCGCTGCTGGAAATGGCAAAGGGAAGAAGGGCAAATCTGCTGCCTTGGTCGAAGGTGTTGGTACGGATCTTATCCCTTCTCCAATCATCGTTCTTGGCTAATCGTTCAACAGAGGATAGGCCCATTAAGACGGAGACCCGAAGTGATGGCAATGAATCGATTATGGGATACGAGTCTGCAGAACTCACGCAAGAAGGCTCCGAATATGAGAGCAACGCTTAGAGGCTCTCATCACGTTAGGCCGGGACGGTTATGTCGCTGCTTGACCCGCTAGATGGGCCCAAGGCCGTGATCTGTTTCTCTTTCACGTTCGCTGCTTGCGGTAGGAAGGATGGATAGATCTGGATGTCATTGCTGATAGCTGAACGAAACCATTTACCATTCCTGCACCTCCTTTTGCTTCAAAACAACAAAAATCCACCCTCGAGGCCCAACATTCCATTCATTCGCCAATGACAATAAGCAGCGCCCTGTAAACCATTCCTCCGCATCTGTATCGCAATTCCTGCATAATCTGCACAATAGAGTACCCCCATCCACTCACTTCAATAAGCGCATCTGTGTCAATACATTTCGCAGCACCCCATTCTATTCACATCATCAACCCCATTCACGCAAAGGCGGTCAAGAATCACAAAAAAACCAACCCTTCCTTCACCCAACCACCCAATTCACAAAAAGCCCATTCATTCACGCTCCCCCCGGCCCCACTTCCCCTCATGATCCAGCGAGTCATTCCTCAATGCCAAGAACCGCCCCCCTATTCACTCACTCCTGCGAGAACAAATAACTACGTACGTAGCGCGGACCGCCGATCCCCTCCTAATGAACCCTGGATCGTAAATGCGTGAACTGAGACCTTTCCAACCAATTGCATTCGAAAGAGGGGCAGGGGCTAGCTGCCCTATATCGATCGCCGGATAGATAGATGAATGAATGCATGCATGTCCGCCCAACACGGCTAAGGCTCGGAAAGGGAAGCGAAAGGCAACACAAGTACTTCCTTCACTTGCGTGCTCCCCTTGGATAACTTCCTCGCGAGTGATTGGAGGGCTTGTGGGGGGTATATAAACCCCCCCTTCTTCCATTCTTTCTTTCTTTCTTTCGAGTCGTAGATATTCCATCATTGGGACATACATACGTCTTCTTTTAGCAAAGACGATTGAGCTGCTGTTGGGATACGACTTCCGAGCTTCTTGCTGAGAGAGACTTTGGGATACTTCGTTGCAAGTGATTGATTGATTGCTCCGGCGATTCAGACATTCGAAATATTCAATCAGGTACGTCCATGGCATAGAATTCTGACACGGGTTTACAGAGGGAGTGCCCGTGGCCGCACTGTAGCTGGTGCTGGGGGGAGACGTCCAGCAGAGGCATTGGCGTGGTATAAACCTCACTTGCACTGGCGGAGATGGCGTTGATGACCCAAGTCCACTGGTAGAGGCGAAGACGTCCAGCATTATGTGTTGGAGGTCTGAACCTCACCGGAGGCGGAGAAACCCATTGGCGCTGGCACTGGTGTCTTCAAAAGGCGCTAGTTGCTGGGCAGAAGGTGTTGTTGTCAAGCTTCTACCCCTTCCACCACCTTCCTCCCCTACCACAACACATCCACCTCCACTCCTTTGCGTTGCTCCATCTTCGGCATCGCTTCCACATCTTCAGCATAGCTCTTGCATCGTTCCCAACATCATCGCAACGTGCTTAGCACCGAGCCATCGTTCACCATGCCTGTCCCGAGCCGTCAGCAGCTTGGTAACATTCGCAACCGCCGCCAGCGTCAGCGTGGCAGTGGCACCATGCCACCACCCGTCTGCTCCCTTGTTCATCATTGACGATCGATTTTTACTGACTTCTGCTGCCTCCATAGGCTGCCTCTGAAACTCCTCCTGGGACGCCGAACAAAGTTCCAGCCACCCCAAACAACACCCCAGTAGCGACTCCACCCGGTTCACCTACCCTATCCGTGACATATCCGGTCGAAGAGATCATCGAGAAGATCAAGATGGCTAAGCAAAAAGGCCAACGCGCTGAGAAGCGTCACTTGGTACGCTGGAATGGTACGTGTTCTCCTTTTCCTCCCTACTTTTTTTTCTTTCTTTTTTTCCTTTTTCTTTTGGCTTTTTCCTTTTCCGTTTTGCGACCGTTCACTCCAGGGGTTGTTCAGCATCTTCCACCAGCACCTGCACCCACACATTTGACCATAGATTGTTGCACGGTGCGAGGTCGTCCTCCCATCCTTGAGATACTTCTTCACGAGGCACTGCCCTCTCAGCGCTCACCAATAATCTCTTTCTATACTTCACGAACGTCCCCCGACTTTAGCGCATCTCTCTCTCAGCACCTCCCGAGAGCAAAGCGCATCATTCTTTCAAAGACTCTGCCATCACAGCTTCATAACACAGCCATGCTGCTCCCTTTCCTAACGCTCTCACACTTTGTTTTTCTGCGACTGCTTGCTAACATGACTGCAGATGCAATGGACAAGAAGCTGCTCTTGGCCGTACAATATCAATGCAACAGCATAGGCCTCGCCATTCCCTGGAATGACATTGGTACTCTCATGGGACCTAAGATTACGGGTGGAGCTGTGATTCAGCACTTGGCAAAGATGCGCACTCGCATGATCGCTCAGGATCTCTCTGTCCCACCTCCCCTGAGACGTGGTGGCGGCGGTGCACGAATCTCAACGACTACCACTTCAAGTGCACCAAAAACCAAAACGACTTCGACTAAGAAAGGCGGCAACGGGAAGGCCAATCAAACTTCCACGAAAGCTATGCCTGGGAAGTCCAAGAAAGCCGGCAAGAAAGCACCCTCCTCCGACTCTGACGAATCCGATGAAGACGATGATTGGAAAGATGATGACTCTGATGCCGAATACGGAGAGCCACGTGCTAAGCGTGCCAAGACGAGCGCCAAAGGATCAACGAAGCGCAAATTCAAGACGGAGGATAGCGATGAAGAGGTCGAAATCCCAAGCAATGCTCCCAAGCGCAAGCACAAGACCTCCAAGTCGTCCTCACGTGAGCTTTCCGCATACGGCACAACTGACATCAACGGTGTTCCCTTGGACGACCCTACCGATACCGAAGATGAAACCAACGCTGAGCTTGTCGGTGCAGGCGAATCCTGGCTCGATCTCGAGGATGACTACGCCAGCCATCCCAAGACTGGGAAGAAGACTCCCTTCAAGAAGAGTCTAGTAGTATCGCTTCCAAACACGCCTCACAAGACAGAAGCTGCGGACAGAATGATCGATGACGAGAGCGGGGATGAGGTGGTCGGCGGTGCGGTCGAGAATTGTGTTGGTGGTTTCCAGGTCTCTCCAATCAACCAGCACAACAATCCATATCAAATGGATCAACATGCCATGACATTGAATGGCGGCATGTATGAAGAAGACCTAAATGACACTGAGAGTTTGAACTTTATGTTCAATCATCAAGGCATAGCGCATGGTCAAGGAGCTACTCAGAGCACTCGCGGGTTTGGCGATATCAACGGATCTTTTGGAACCGATGGAGCCGCTATGTTCGACAACGGAAGCACGTATAACAATGTCCAAGGTGTGCCATATGCCATCCAAACTACGTGGCCTGGCAATCATGGCTCTGTGGGCCCTTCAAGCAGCTATAGCAGTGTCAACCAGACTCCAGCAGGTACCTCAGCAGGAGCGGACTTTGGCACAGGATACTTCGGCAACGGCCAATTCGACCTCGATCCCTTTGGCGACGCCAACGTGAACTTCTCGGCAACCGATGGCGCAGACACTTTCTTCAATGCCGAGGACTATAATGGCGATTTCTTCGATGATGGTTATCTCCCAAGCAACCATTATGGCCAGTGAGCTCCGTCTCTTCGCGCCAAGGGTGATTGGCGATGGATATTGTGGCCGGTGGTGGATGCTGTGTCTTTTCAACCTTTCCTTTTCCCCGTCAATCAATCAGACGGATGAATCCCCTTCCCAGCACTAATAACACCCCGGCATTCTTATCCGTGCGAATGATCGAACATGTTGCTGTCTTTGGACCTGTGAGGCATCCGATGGTTCGTTCGACCCAGGTCGTTCGTGTCCGGAGGATCCTTGTCCTATTTAGAAGACGTATTAGCTAGAATGAACACACAACCAAATGCATGCATTGCTTTTTAAAAATCCTGCTACTTGCTGTGACAACGTGCGCAATAACAATCTTTAAGAATCTCACCAACAAAAGTCCTGTGTTACTCTCTTTGCTAACATGGCTAGGAGCGAACTCACCGTCTGGATCGGATAGGCGATTGCCAGGGAGCTATTATGGACAATCCGGAAGGTGGGCTCTGTGCTCCCGTTGTCGAACGAGCGTCATATCCACCATCGTTTCCAAACGATCCCTGAAGGTCGCCGAACCCGCCAGTGCTCTGATGATTGGCGTTGGTCCCTTGGCCCTGAGCTAAGCCCTGATGGTTGAACATATAGTTCAAGATCTCAGTGTCAAGTGGGTCCTCCTCATTGTTCGAGTTGGTGGTCATCTGACAGAGCAACACGCTATATATTTTTGTAAGTAGGCCGATGAAATCTTTCCTCGACCACGACTCCAGCTGATAGCTTGCGCTTCAATGACCGGTGAGCGAAGTCCAGCTCCACTTAATCTCGAAGCCACATCTTCGGGGGCTTGTATATAAGTAGAGAGCCTGTTATACCCCTCAACAGCGCTCTCTTCGTGTTGTCGCATGGATCTGAAATAGCGCATCCACGAGATTTGTATCGACCAAGGTTGAGGTCACCACGAAAGGGACAGTATGATGACAGCACCCTTTTCGCGATGGGACTCTCTCCGAACGCGGTGATCGCAGGAGGAACTGGATTTGATGGCTAGAACCTGCTGAGATCAGTTAGGCTTGTTGCGTAGCAAAAGACGCGGATTGCTAAGAGAAGCTGACCATGAGCACTTCGAACAAAGTAACAACAGCCTCTGTTGCTCTTAATCTTTCTTCGTTCAGCCCGTGATTTCCTCTTTGCGATGTACTCTGGTTGAGCGGATTTTCAGTTGATGCTGTTTCTTTTTCGTATTTTCCTCTTCCATTTGGCAGAAGAAACAGGCCGTAGGCCCCCTGTGCCTATGGTCTGATGGCTTGGTGCTCACCCAGTGGATGATAAGATCTGATGTTAGGAGCGATGAGGTATGGATGGACATGCCTGACATTGTGGACAGGATTCGGGCTTGCGGTTTCCGCGGCGATGGAATAAGGAAAAAGTCAGCTGTATATACCATGTGGTATTTCAGACGTCCACAAAAGGTATAGGGTGTTGTTCCATTTGCTTTTTGGTTGAATGTTACTGAAAGTCGAGGGATAGAAAACGACCAAGGTAAATTTGTTCTCGCAGCGCTGACCAAGCGACACGACATCATCGCTGGGCCAATGCAGGCTAGTATAGTCAATGTTGGAATGCTAAACGTGTAGGGAAGGGATCTCCAAGGTGTTCGACATTGTCGATTATGATCGTGGCCGACGTGTTAAGAATTGTTTGACTGATACTGTTTGTCCAGGCTCAAGAGGGCTTGACAATAGGTACGCTCTGCAGGTTCACAAAGACCGACATAGTTGTCATGAAAAGAGTTTGGGTAGTATAGACGCTTCCTCTTGGAAGCTCTGGAGTTGCTGAAGAAGATTGTGAGAACGGTGTTAAGAGTCGTCCAGCTCAATGTCTCTAACCGAACTCTAGGAGAACCGGGCGAGACCCTACAAGAGACCACACAGAGAGGCATGCTCATCAGTCACCATGAAAGAATCTAACTTGCAGAACAGCTTTATCCTGAAAGCTAACGTTGTGGGGGAAGGTTATGGAAGTGTTCTAAGAATGGTTCAGCCGGTTATCCTTTGTCCAACTCTTGGAAGACCCTCTCTAGGATCTCGAAGAAGGACATACTTATCATGAAAGCTCCGGCTGGCAAAGGAGCTTCGTCTTGGATGTTGGAAGTTGTTAAGGAGAAAGGTTGGTGGACGGTCGAGAAGGACCTTAAATAGTGGAAGATGCTTATGAAAGAGGAGGCGGGTTTCACACTCGGCATTCACACAACGACAACACATCACTGCGGGGAAGGACGAGTCACGCGGCATTAGGAGTCACTGCGTTTGGGACCATCACTCTTCCACCAATAGCTTCAAAGTTTTGCCACGGACGCCACCCTCACCTTTGCCCTAAGACGTTCTGTCACTCTCCCATTGGCCATTGGGAGTGACAGGCTTCGGCGATGGCAGTCACCCCCTCTTTCTCTCAAGAGGTTCTGTCACACTTCCATCGGCAGCCCCGCATCTTGGCCTTGTAAGCCATATGCACCATGTCTGCAGTGTTTTCAAAAAGATCTTACCACTCCCTGAGTGGCAAATCGAGGCTCTGACTGCGGTCAACACCCACGCTGCTCCTTCTGTGGCTTGGGGAGACTGCATTAGTATCCTGTTACACTAGAGATAGTAAGTGTTGGGCAGGGATCCCCTATGTGCACTGCCATGATTGGTTAAGGGTCTTTGTCCATCATATATTTTGAGAGTGGGGAACATCAAGTCTTTGGAGTCATTCGCAGTCCCTGTCTAATGCCTCGGACAGATCTGTCACTTTCATTTTGTGTCTCCTGTTTCTTGTGCAAACTGTGAGTGGGGGTTGACCAATCTCGGGTGACAGTATATTCACCGCTGCTTGGTGGTTGTGGGAGATTCTATTCTTCTCTGATTGGCACCTTCATATTCTTATGCAGGAAGAGAGTGGGGGCTTATGAAGAGTCTGCAAACATCTTCTGCGTCTCAAGGGATTGCAACAGGCATCACAGCCAGCAGAGCATTTCTTCTTGATTGCCAAAAATTTCTTGTGCATAAAGAGATGTATTCTATAGAAAGGAGATGCAAAAGCCAATGCGAGTTATCCTGGTAGGCTTACTGTGCACTCTCTTCGAACTGAACATCGTTATCTCATCCTGGAGCATTGTCTCAATCCTGATGTTGTACCAAGCTCTACCACCTCTCATTGTGTGGGATTGGCATGATGATCTTGAGATTCTCTGCTCTCCGCCTTGGTTCTGTCTAAGGTAGCCTCTCACTCATCGATCCTGGCAGTCTAGATCCGGTCAGAGCAGCAAAACATAATAGAGAACCTTTGGTACAGCTCTCAATATCACCCAGATCCGCAAGCACCCGACAGCATGAACAGGAGGCAGCAGGAGTGTTAAAGACAACCAAGTGAGACGACGTTGAGATTAGACACGGAGAAGATGCCTCGGCTCCTCGTTGGCTTCCCGAGAGACAGGGGTACCCCGGTAGCTTTCCGCTTTTTAGTGTAGTCGAAGAAAGAATCATCGAGAAATCCCAAGCTGTCTACCAAGTACAAATTTTTCATCGATTCATTCTCCTTCGTCCTAAGTATCAAGCTCTGTCAAAATCATGCAGCGAGCTCTCAGCTCAAGAGGGCGAGCTTCGCTCCTGCCTTCAGTCTCCCCAAGCTCTAGTACACTGTTGAGGTCACGACCAACCGCTGCCACCGCCCTCAACATTCAGCAGCAGAGATTCGCTCACAAGGTATGCCCGGACTCTTGTAATTGTTCTTGTAGTTTGCCTGTTGAAAACCTTCAATCTCTTTGCTGAGCTTGACTCGTAGCGTCGATTAAGCTACAAATCACTAATGTCGCGCTGTGTAGGACCTTAAATTCGGCGTCGATGGGAGGGCAGCCCTACTGAAGGGTGTCGAGACTCTCTCAAGGGCCGTAGCGACTACGTTAGGGCCTAAAGGACGCAATGTCTTGATCGAATCTAGCTACGGCTCTCCTAAGATCACCAAAGGTGCGATCCCATAGAACCTCCTTAGAGAGGGAAAGGATGTTCTTGCTGACTATCAAACTACAGACGGTGTGACCGTCGCTAAAGCCATCACCCTACAAGATAAATTCGAAAACCTCGGTGCCCGCCTCCTACAGGATGTTGCCTCGAAAACAAACGAGGTAGCTGGTGATGGTACCACAACCGCCACTGTCCTTGCTCGCGCCATCTTCTCCGAAACCGTCAAGAACGTTGCTGCCGGATGCAATCCCATGGACTTGAGGCGAGGCACACAAGCCGCGGTTGAAGCCGTGGTGGAATACCTGCAGCAGAATAAGCGCGATATAACGACTGGCGAAGAAATTGCTCAAGTGGCAACCATCTCAGCGAATGGCGACACCCATGTCGGAAAGCTCATCTCAAATGCTATGGAGAAGGTTGGCAAGGAGGGTGTCATCACGGTCAAGGAGGGAAAGACGATTGAAGATGAGCTTGAGGTTACCGAGGGCATGAGATTTGACCGTGGTTTCACTTCTGCGTACTTCATCACCGATACCAAGTCTCAAAAGGTCGAATTCGAGAAGCCTCTGATTCTCCTGTCCGAAAAGAAAATTTCTGCAGTCCAGGACATAATACCCGCGCTCGAAGCCTCCACTCAGATGCGCCGCCCACTTGTCATCGTTGCTGAGGACATCGACGGAGAAGCTCTGGCAGTCTGTATTCTCAACAAACTACGTGGTCAGCTCCAGGTTGCTGCAGTCAAGGCTCCTGGTTTTGGCGACAACCGTAAATCTATCTTGGGTGACCTTGGCATTCTCACCAACGCCACAGTCTTCACGGACGAACTTGACATTAAGTTGGAGAAAGCTACGCCGGATATGCTTGGATCAACTGGCTCGATCACGATTACCAAAGAGGACACTATTATATTGAACGGCGAGGGAAGTAAAGACGCCATAGCACAGAGATGCGAGCAGATTCGCGGCGTCATGAACGATCCATCAACGTCCGACTATGAAAAAGAGAAGCTGCAGGAACGCCTAGCTAAGCTATCTGGAGGTGTGGCTGTGATCAAGGTTGGAGGCGCTTCTGAAATCGAGGTTGGAGAGAAGAAGGACCGCGTGGTTGATGCTTTGAACGCAACCCGCGCAGCTGTAGAAGAAGGTATCCTACCGGGTGGAGGGACAGCTCTCCTAAAAGCTGCCGCCAACTCGCTAAGCTCCGTGAAGCCCACCAACTTCGATCAACAGCTGGGTGTCAGTATCATCAAGAGTGCCATTACTCGCCCAGCACGGACAATTGTTGAGAATGCTGGTACCGAGGGTAGCGTTGTCGTTGGCAAGCTCATGGATGATTTCGGATCAGACTTCAATAAGGGCTTTGACAGCGCCAAGGGCGAATATGTTGACATGATCGCTTCCGGTATTGTTGACCCTTTCAAAGTCGTCCGCACAGCGCTCGTTGATGCTAGTGGTGTCGCTTCACTGCTTGGTACCACCGAAGTCGCCATCACCGAGGCGCCAGAAGAGAAGGGCCCGCCAGGTGGTGGTATGGGTGGCGGAGGCATGGGAGGAATGGGTGGTATGGGTGGTGGAGGCATGTTCTAAGCGCACTGACCATCTTCCTTGATTCTCCTTGATATCCACGACCGGCGCACTAGATGAGTCCGATCTTCAGCAAGTCTCGTTACTTCACCTCCATGGGACCTCTCCACTCAGGTTATTTCCACATCTTGTCTGAAAGCATAGCAAAAGCGGCCGGTCTTCTGTAATATACAAATGTAAAAACGTCCATAGCTTCGATTTCAATGGAAAAAGATAAAACGTCTGTCCGCTCGTCCTTCGTCCTCGAGCACCTGATTCCATCCTGAATCAAAAAAAGGGGAAGCAGATATCTAAAATGTAAATAAACGTTTGTAGGAAAGGGCGCTAGCAAAGATTGGCCCCACCATGGCCAAGCGATAACAATAATGTTGCTCCCCACTACGGCTACCGCAACTGTAAGGATTGTGTTTGGTACTTCCTCTCCACATAAAAACTAGCTACTACAAAGACCGCCTACAACACTGCAAGCTGTTATCCTTGGTATGCGAAGAATCTTCCTGGCCATTCCACGTCATCTATTCATCCACCTATACGTCTTCTTGCCAGGCGCCAGGCTGCCAAATTGACTCGAGCTGACGCTGACGCGGTATTTGATATAAAGTTGCCTAACCGTCCTGTCTATATTCATTCCCTCCATATTGTTCAATCTGCGCAATCATGGTAAGCTACCCTTTCCCACCTCCCCTCCGCTGGCGATACAAGAGCACGTGCTAACCGTTTCACAGAGCAAATCCGGGTACGCCTCCTCACTCCTGCCCGCCTTACTATTCCATGTACAGAACACCAAGAAAAAGCTGCTATACCACAATCCAACTCGTTTCGCTGACATCACACCCTCCACCAGAGTCTCCGTCTCGCCCGAGTGCGTCTCCAAGTTCAACGAGCTCAAACTTGGCAAATCGATCAAATACATCATCTACAAGCTGTCCGATGACTACAAAGAGATTGTCGTCGAGGACTCAAGCTCTGACCCAGACTGGGAGACGTTTCAGAGCAAGCTGATGAATGCAAAGGCGGGGCATAGGGGGAAGGAGGGCAAGGGGCCAAGATATGCTGTGTATGACTTTCAGTATGAGTTGGAGGGGGGTGAGGGAACGAGGTTTGTTGCGACTATCCAACGGAAAGCATTGGAGGGGAGTGAAATGCTGATCAAGAGACAGGAACAAGATTGTCTTCATCTCATGGAGCCCAGATGAGGGAACATTGGTCTTCGTAAGTATTTGATGTACGTTGTGCTCGTCGATATAAGGCTGACTGGGAAAATCTTTTAGCCAAGAATGACATATGCATCATCAAAGGAATCTCTCAAAAATGCGCTCAACGGTATCGCAGCCGAAGTACAGGCTAATCGGGACGACGAAATCGAATACGGAACCATTCTGAAGGACATCAGCAAAGGAAAGCGCTAGAGCGGAGCTAGACGAAATCGCTGATGCTGTACGACATGGGGTAGGGTGGAATGACTGTCGATGATTTGGCGAGAAAATTAGTATGACGAGGTCTCCGGTGCATAGATTACATGCTCATGATCGAGCATCTGTTTCACTACTTGCACCAGTCGAAGCTAAAGTGCTCTGTGCCAATTGCTCAAATTGTTTGAGGCAATCCATATCGGAGCCTCTGAAGCCAAGCGTCGCTGTTCCTCCACTACCCAAAGCCTACTATGGCTGTCCACGAGATATGTACGGAACCTACGTGGCCATGCCTCAAAACACAGTGCCCTCAGCCACCCCAACTACCTCTTCTCCCAGCTCCCCCTAAACCTCTCAAACACCTCCCCCGCCTTCCCCTCATCCCGTATCCTCTGCAACAGGAACCCCTTAAGATCCGCCCAAAACTCCTCCCCACCAAGCACCTCCTCCCCACTCGCCCCCTGCGCCACCGCCCCCTCCCCCTCCCCCTCCGCATCCCTCATAACCGCATCCTCCGTTTCCGTCTTGGCCCCCTCAACATCTTTATACCCCAACACCATAACCCCCAACTCGACTTCCTGCCCCGCCCGCACCGTCTCCTCCCCCACAACCTCCTTCAACGTCCGCACATCGCTACCCGCCGGCTTCTTATTCCACAACACACGCACCTTCTCCGTGCCCGCCAACCCCAACTCCCTCGCCACCCGTTCTTTAATCTCCAGCACCGTGGTCCCGACATCCGTTCCCGGCATCCGGACACTGAGGCTCGGGTTCCGGGAGCTCTTGAGCGTGACGGTCAGCGCGCTGGGCGTTTGCGCTGCTTCGTCCACGAGACCCGGAGGGATGTCGCGGCGGCGATCGAAGGGTTTGGGCATCTTGGGGAGGGTGTAAGGGTGGGTTAGGGTGAGGTGTTTTGGGTCGGCGACGTGGTCGGGGGGCAGTTTTTGGGGGCGGGAGTCGAGGGTTGAGAGGAAGGTTTTTGCGAAGGAGAGTTCGGTCATGGTGCCGTTGGGTAGGTGGGTCGGGGGGTGCGTACGGCTGAAGATTGAGTAGAGGGTTTCTTCGTGGTGCTCGGATTGCATGGTCTGGTAGGTGGAGGTGCTCCGTTACCTTTTGGGATTTGGCGGAGAGGTGCCAAGACGCTAAGATAAGCACCAGAAAGGTGGCTATAACGAATTGGTTTTTCCATAGGGAGTGTTCGTTACGAACAAGTATTCGTTACGCAGAGACTTGCTTAAATTTCTATATAAAATACGCCAAAATTGAAGCCTGCTGCTACTTAGAGACCTCCCGTGCACGAATGTCTCTCCCATATCTATTTAGACGACTAATTAAGACCTCGTCGCCGTCGGCCTGCTGTTCCTCGTAGAGTTGCAGCCGCTTCAACAGCTGTAGAGCCTCATTTGACTTGATTGAACCCTAACCCTAAGCCTCTCGGGGAAGCTTCTGATTTGGCCCTGAGGCGTTGTGTATGCATAGGTCTCGTCGTTCGAGTTCGGTAATGGCTCGACGACGTTTCTTGGTCTTTGGAGGACTGATTGGAGCCCTGGGGCCAGAAGATGCCTCCCCCAGGGCTAGGGAGAAAGAAATTTCAGAGTTATTAGCTGACATTCTCTATAACGAACACACCAAAAAAGTAGGAGGATACCTAACGAATTCGTTTCAAAGAAATATTCGTTATTTACATACAAAAAAAGTGACGTACATGCGGGGTATTCGTTAGAACCAAGTATTCGTTACATCCAGATTCGTTATAGCCAAGGTTTACTGTAGTAGTAGAATACTGAGTTACGTAGAGGAGTATATGTTATATTTTATTCTACATATGAATCTTGGAATGTTATACTTTCTCTACACTCTCAGCAGGTACCTCTTTGAGAAGATTAGATGATCGTCTATCTTTGGTTCCTGTCCTTACATCTCTCGTTTACGGAGCGAAGCGAAGCGATCGAAGCTCAAGATATTATAGATCCAGGAAGCAACAAGGAAGAGTGAGTAAGCGAGACCGATATCTTAAACATATCGAATGATGTCGCAGACTACAGTTTCAAAGTAGAGTCTATCTGTACTCATGCCTCGGAAGGTGACCAATGATCCTCGTAGATTTGAAGAGCTCCAGCGAAGTTTTCTTAATGTGAAGAAGACGAGAGGAAATACTTTGATGGCTCTACCATGATCGTTGTGAATGGGGAGGTCCGAGATCAGGAGACTCAATTCTCACGAGACGATGTGGAAGTTGTAACAGCTACAGTTGACCTTGAGGAGCTTGCAAGCTGTTCAAACTCCCGTATATCTCCGCATCGAAACTTCATCCCAGAAGGCAATGAAGTGAGATATGACAGAAACCCTCCAAAGAAACGGAAAGTAAGACAGTACGCACCCGAAGAAGAAATCGCTTTGGGTCCAGCTTGTTGGCTGACTATTTACAGCGGTTAAGGCTTGTAGGGGAGGCATCGACTCGTGCGCTACCGCGGTGATTGTCTTTTCTATGTGTCGCATCGTGGCGCATACCGATAGGAGAGCTAATAATCTGTACATTTGCACCTTGAGAGTCCCTGCCGTCTCGTGCAAGCGAATGACTCGGGCAAAGCGCCCTTGCGGTCCGAAATCATGGCAACTAAGCCAAATCGCTGGGAAGGTCAATGGTCTTCCGGAACTTCAACCTCAGTATACCGTGAGAATCGCTGGATAGATCAGCAGTGAGATTTCCTACATGGGAGAAGGTGCCCACGGATTGTAAATTCTAAAATTTATTCAACCTCGACGCATCCTGCTGCATGTCTGTTGTCACCTTGATGGCGTTGAATGACCGGTCCTCATAGCTGCCACTGGGAGACTGCACGGCGTTCGTTTCTAGACCTCCGTCATTTGCACGGTGAGCGTTAGCGACAGGGGCGAGGCCTGTCCAGTTGCCTTTGACGTCCTCTTGCGAATTTTGGAGCTGGATGAATGGACCGTCGCCTGTGCTTCGCTCCAATAACCTCATTCTTAAATTAGTCCACGATTGTTTCGAAGAAGTCATCTTCTTGTCGATAGCATTTGGCGTCATCCGCCTTGGAATAAGTGGCCTTTTGGGAACGCCATGTGTAGCGGAAGGACCTTTTCTGATGTAGCTGAAAATTGGCCCCAAGGTAGGAAGACATGCGCAGGTAACACCCATACATAGCTCGACCATGGACCAGGTAACAGCGCCAACATCAGCCCCTAAGTCTCTTAGCTCGTGTATCGACTACTCGCAGGCACACCAAATTCTGAAGTGGAAACGTACAGGTTGCGTCTAGATGAGACTTTTCGCCAAGATAAGTAATCCGTATGATGCTGGCGACAGACGCACTGGAAAACGAATATAAGCAAGATCTCCTGAAGACGAGATGGTAGATTGATTTGCTTACAAGGCACCAAGTGCGAAAATGCCGGAAACCTGAATCTTACGCGTCGTGGCCATGTTGAGTCTCCACACCAACGGCATTGGCAGACACAAGAGCATGAAGTCTGTGATCACGTTCTGCAAACCGTGTATGATGATCCAGGCGTAGAAATTGATGCACTGTCTTTGGATCGTGGGGTCCCAGCCGCCCTTCACTGGGACGCACTTGAAAATCGCCAAGAGTATTCCTGCTATGCCCATGCATGCAACCACGCTTCCGATGAACCAAAGGGCGATGTGCAGCGAACGATTTGGAAAGATGCGACGATAAAGGAAGATGAGGGAAAATTTCATGGGAACAACACCTGCTGCATAGGTCACTTGCGCTGCAATTGCGACCTGGGATTTAAGGCTATTGTAAGTACAGGAGCTTGAATTGGCTTAGGCCGAGAAACCCTACGTACCTTTGCATATGCAACATGGTTCTTGGAAAGGATGATGTGTTTTCCCAGACCCACGTGCAGACCTAGAGAGAGTCAGCGCCTCTTCCTCAGAAGTGTTAAAAGGCTCGATGTTCACATATACATACCAAGGAGTGTAGTCGCGAGAAAACCAAGAACGAAGAGCTGTATAGCGAAGTTTGAGTCAACCAAGGCCAAACACTAGACACTCATCTCATGCATCGAGTCTCACCATTGCAACTATTGCCAAATAGTCATCAACTCCTAAGGAGAGCTGTCTCAGGCGTCGAGAGATTAGTCTCAATGAGACCGCGCTACCTGCTACCACGAAACAGATGACGCTTGCCGCAACGATTGAATTAGTAGCGTTGTCTGTGATGTGTGCCTGCTCATATTGAATCTCGCTAGCCGGTAACCCCATCGGCTCCAGAACAGAGAATTCAAGCAAGATCTTATGGAAATTGCTGAAGGAGAAGAGTTGTGGAATTTCCCAAACACGATGAGTAATTTCTCATGAGTTTGAGTCTGCTGTCGAAAGTGACACGGACATATTAAAATGAAACACGAGGAGGCGCAGCGGTAACGCTGCGGTGATCTTCCAAAAATCAGAAAAGACATGTCTTTTGAAGGAGGAGTTGGGTGTGGTGGAGACAGGTTCATCTCGGAATAGGCACATTACTACAGGGCTCTGGACAAATCTCCGAGTTGCTGACAAGAGTGGCTGCAGATTGTGCCACATCTTCGCATGATGGGCAGGCAATTGCAACCCTCCATGAATGCCAGGATTTTAAGGAGCTGAAGCCTCGTAGAAGATTGATAGGAAAACTCAGTGGTTTGAGCGATGCTAGGGGTGTAGGACCTTAACGCCTTAGGACTTGCGATACGTAGAGGTGTGTGGAGGTTTCTTGTTTTGCTTTGAGGCAATTTCCGCTGAAACAAAAAAGGGGTAATAAGTTTACAGTCGAGGTTGCATCGGCTGAGTTGTGATGGTGGGGCGAGAAGCAGAAAACGGATCGGACTACTCCGTAGAGTACCTGGAAACACTGAGAACAGGCGAACTTAGGTCAGAATCACCGCCTCAAAATCGCGACTACGCAGTACCAATTGACTGCATTTACCTGTCCCCAAATTGATGCATGCTTAGGGGTGAGAGTTGATTATTAGATCACGCTCCGGTAGTAGTGATAGCAGTGAAATAGACTGAGATGTTCCTCCACCCATTATTTCTAACCAGTATTCATGCAACCATTTTCGTACATGAAGTCCGCCACAACAGGAGTCCAGCACCCCTCTGCGTAGAGATGCCGAGGGTGGTCATGGTATGGTGCTGCATCAACTTGCTGTTGTGCCAAGAAGATAGGAATCTGCCCCGGCCTCACCCCCAATTAGGGATCGGGTGAGCGCCGCCCTATTGGCGCGCGACCTGGGTGATCGTCGCGCGCGAAGGAAGGTGATCCTGCTGCTACCTGATTCCCACTTTTCAGAAGCTACGAGAAGTCACCCGCTTCATCGGACAAGAACATGTCTCATATGTCTCATGCATTTGATAGAAACATGCAACGCTCTAACAATAGTAACCAACAGCGTCGTTCAGTCGCGGACAATCTGCCGTCGACGATTGGGGTTTTGATCTAAACCATCATTCTCGCTTGTCCAGGTGCGACTCTGCGTCTAGCCTTGCTTCGATTCCCCATCCCATGCCGGCGCGGTACCTACAGTCTCCAGCTGTGCTTCTTCCCTAGCGCTACCCTTCTGCAGCTTCTTCGTCGCGTCTGCTGCTTGATCGTCCACGTCGAGCTTCTTGCTCTCAACAGAATCTCCACCATCCTGTTTCCTGACGACTTCGATCTCGGCTTGCGAACCTTTCGAGTAAACACGCAGCCCAAAAACGCATACTGCGTTCCACGGGTCATTTGCAGGATCGTCGGCCATTTGGTCCTTTGTGGGAGACGGTGCTGGTTCATCCGTATCTGTGTCTGAATCTGAATCTGAATTAGTCTCAGAAGGACTGCCAGAAGGTGCATCAATATCGCTGTTCCAGCTGAGGCCGTCGTCGCTAATGTTATCGAGCGTGAGATTTTGAAATTGCATGTCGGTTTCAACCACGTTGGATCGATCTGCATTTCCTCCTGCATCTCCTTCTGTTTCGGTGGTAACTTTAGTATCCGTGACCTTTTCGCCCGTAACCGTAGCAACGCTGGGCTGACCTTCAGGCTTATCGCTACCTTCTATTGCAGCACTGCTTTCGGCGGATGTCGCAGGTGTTGCGCCCTCATCTCTTTTCCCTTTGCCCTCGTCTTTATCTTTGGTTTCCTCCAGCGCTCGCTTGGCATCTTCCGCCTCCTTATCTCCACCTTCTATGGGCTGCTCAGTCTCGCCACTCGTTACTTGATCGCCACCTTTTGTACCGTCAACTTTATCGGAAGCTTCGACTGTGATCTTCAGTTGTTTACTGGTCCCTTCCTGTGACACGACTCTGCTACCACCTACAGCATCATCTGCACTCTGACGGTTGGTCGGTTTCAGCGTGCTTTCGCCAACTTTAATTGAGATCTCGATTCCGCCGTCAATATCCAGATCATCTTCGCCTTTTTTGCCCCTTTTAGCTTTTTCTTTGGCCTCCAAACGCAGCCGCCTCAGCTTCTCCTTTTTATCTACCTTTCTTTGCGCTTCAAAGTTTTTTCTGGCCTTCAGTCTTCTCTTATCACGTCGTTCTCTCCGAAGGCGCTCTTTGTGTTCCAGTTCACTGTCTTTGAGATGACCTTTGGCGTGTGCGAGGTCATAGCTTAGGCCTACAGCCATCAGCTTTTCTGGGCGTGTTTGGCAAATCTTCTTCACGATTTCTTCTGGTGTTGTCATTGATTTGTCCCTAGAAGCAGTAATTTTGATCATCACAAGATATCGGCCAGCTTCAAGATCTAGCTCTGTTGTCGCTGATCGGTTCATGAAGTATGAAGGTTTACTTCGTGCAATATATTCAGCTTCGCCGTCCTTGTGCAATCGATACTGCAGTTGAAAGGAATATTGGCCAGTCAGGCCCTGGAAGTAACGGTCATCAAGCTATAGGAGGATTAGCCAGGTTTCACTCATCCTATGACAGGTTTCACCTGGGAAAGCACTATGACAACGGGGCTGGCTTTGGAAAGACATATTCTGAAATGCGTATCTAGATAATTGACGGACCAAGGAACATTCACACTGGTCCAGTGCTGAGTGACAGACCATTCGGCGTCGAAAAGTCGAGTGCGGTCAATGTGCTGGAAATGTTTGAGAAGGTCCTTGTACGAGATCCAAAATACCTAGAAGACAATGAGTCTAACGTTAAGTCCAAACAAAGGTGTAACGAACGCCGTCGTTGCCGAATTGGTGGTTAAGCCTGCGTATGCGATCAGGCGTCCATTCCTCGGACCCATCACTCCAAGGACCATCCCACTCCTTCTTGCCCCACGGGTTCCTATGCTTTGCGTTAGTGACCGAAGATTCTTAATAGCGACTTTAGCGGCACCATCACGAGCTGAATTATGTGAGGTTTATACACAACTTCTTATCTAAAATCTGGGGGCACCGGAATATACCTTATCTTCAACAAGCGAAAATTTTCCAGCTCCCTTGCTTCCATTATCGAATAAGCGTGCTTCTCGATGATTCCTCTTCTCTCCCCGTACTTGCCACCCATCTGAGCCAGTCCGAAGAGGAAAAGTTTGTTGACGTTCATCAACTCATCGGCCCAAAATTTGTCCTTGTCGAGAATATCGGCAGCGAACAACTCGGACGTGACACCGCCAGTCAAATCTTCTAATCCTTCTCTGCGCGATATATATGAGCTGGAAACAGACCGAAGAACTGTCTTTGTCTTACCCAACCCTGTAAGGTTTCGGAGTCAGTATTTCTCTCTGTGAAAGACAGTTAAGCTCCGAGACTTGTTTAACGAGCGACATATCTCGGGATGTGTCTCAAGACTCCTTATTCGTTCAGGATAGGGAAATCATTCAATAGAAATCATGACTGACCAACCGCCTTCAATGGCACCGTAATCACCATGGGCTTTAGCATAGGCTTTTTCTAGCAGAGGGAGCCATGTCTCATTCTGATCTCTGCACTGAGCAAAGTAGAGTGCTTTTGAGCCTGTTTGCATGACTCTTTGATATTCGTCATCCGGATTAGGCATGTCAATTTTTAGCCAGTCGTATCGTTCCGAAAAAGACTCGTGAAAATCCTCTTTGGTCAAGTAGAGGTTGTCATCAACAACCTCAGATATCCACTCGCCATCTTACTTTGTATCAGTAAAAGTGCGTCTCGTTCTTTCGAGTTTCGAGCATACCACGATGGAATACGAAACCATAGACCCCGACTTTCTCGTCCCTGGCAACGCACACCTTTTCAAGCAGATCCGGTTTATTACTCAGTGTGCATATGGAGGACATGAACCAGCAATCACCATCCCTCCCCTGGCGAACATCATTTGCGGTTATGCCGTCGATGTAGAAGTGAGGCTCGTCGAAGATATCCTTGGCAAATATTAACCGCAGCCAGGCCGGTACAGTAGCATGGGGATTCAAAAGCCATTCCCTGGCATACCTCAATCCGTTTGACTGACATAGGTCTAAGGTGCACATGATCCGCGCTGAGTGCTACCAGGCAGTCCTCGGTGCGTTGGTACGATTGCCACTGCCTAAAATCGAATTCGATATCGAAGTGTGCATCTTTGTACTTTTGATTCAGTCTCCGGCAATCTTGTACTATCTTCTCAACCTTAGCCTTGCATGTTGCGGCAGCTTGTTCGTACGACGCGATTGCATTGTTGAGGGTGCCAGCATTCCGAGAGGCTTGAACGGCAGCTCGTTTGGCATAGAGATTATCTGGAAGGACTGTGAAGAGCTTGCCAGGATTCTTGGTCGTAAATCTCTTCCAAAATTTATCAATGCTTTGCTGAGCAGGAACATCCTTACTGGTCTTCTTAGATGGAAGATGAGATTGTGAATCTAGCCTCCTCTCAGCGTCAGAGTCAGCAACTGACATGATGACTGTTTGAATAATAATGAGGGAAAGGGAGGGAGGAAGAGAGAGAGAGGAGGGAAAGTCATATAATAACCGCTGACACAAGGATTCACTACCTTAGTCTCAGCCGCACCAGTCTAGCCGAAAGGAGCCCTCACCGCTCTGAGTGCATGGTCTGTAACTACCTTAGTGGCCCAGATGCAAGGTAATCACAACGGCAGGGCGCCTTAAAATTCATTGTTCAGCCTGTGAGACTCTGGGTCACCTCCAAGAAACCACGTATAGATAAGGTACTCGTTGGGCCGGAGTCCTGATCAACAGTAAAGAGATATGACACCCCTTGTCACCTAAGCTGCACCCTCAAAGCGATGAAAAAAGATGATTGACTAGCCTCGCAAAAAAGATTGGGTGTATGGTTGCTTTTCATTGATCCTATCCACAACAGTATCATGATCCTTAAGTGCTAAAGCACTTCTCCGCTCCTCTAAGTCCCTCCTGCTTCACACCCAGCCCGCACCCTTAAAGCGGCAGCCTCGGGTGAGCAGCATAACGAAGTAATATCCTGAGCATAATATACCCGTAACAGATGAATCACCAGTAATTCATTTGATTGACCTTTTGGTTATGTAAGGTAGTATTGTTAGATTACAGGCTAGAATATTACAATGAGCTTGGGGGCAGATTTCTGTCTTCCTTTATTCTACTGCCAAGCCACTAAGATAAAGGACAGCCTTATCGCACGACCTTTTTTTTCGGATCTTGAGCAAGGATAGTCTGACGGCTTCGAGCTTACAAAAGTACAGCCATACAAGAGTATACTATCGCAGTCATGGGAGTAGGTCGCCGCATGAAGAAGCAGGGCCCGCCGCCACCCTTAGACGAGTCTCGCATTTCCCCCCTAAAGAAACGCAAAGCTGGAGAGTTCGACTATTCTGCAAGAGGGAAAAAGAGAAAAGCATCGGGAGAGATTAAAGTGCCTACACCTGCCAATCCAGCGTATAATCGCGCCGCAAATTCAGGTCTTAAGCATGCTACGAAGGGGAAGTTCGCAAATAGCTTCGGCAAGGCCCAGAAAGGCAGAAAAGGAGGGAAAGGAATGAGCATGGCTGACGCTGTCATGTCTGGTGCGCTTCAAGACGAGGAAGAAAGCTCAGACGATGATACGGCGGATTTATTGGGAGATGGCGACGAGGGAATTAGCCCCGACGATGAAGCGACGGATTCAGGAGGAGGGGAGGACGGTGAGGGTGCAAGCCCGTTTGGTGGAGAGGAAGAAGGCTTGACAGAAGATGGGGAGGGCCTTGGGGATGAGTTTCTGGGGTCTGGATCATCAGTGTATGACTCAGACCCACAGCAAGAGAAGGCGAGATTTTCGGAGGATGAAGATGAGTCTGACGCTGAAGAGAAGCTTACCGCTGCGAACATCGCGGGGCTCTCCAGGCGATTAGATGAGGAGCAAGAGGAAGAAGCAGCCGAGGCGCAACTTGAGCTCCAAGAAGCAGCTTTGCAAACTAATGTCGACGGTGACCGGCTGAATGTGCTAGACGATGAGGATGAAGATGCTGGCCCAGCCTCAAGACTGGCACCAGACCTACAGCTATTGCGCTCAAGGATTACAGACACGATTCGCATACTCGATGGTTTCTCAAGATTGGCTGAGCCAGGTCGATCTCGTGCCGAGTACACAGCCCAATTCATTAAAGATGCCTGTCTTTACTATGGCTACTCTTCCTACCTTGCCGAGAAGCTCTTCAACCTCTTCACACCCCGAGAAGCGTTCGCATTTTTCGAAGCTAACGAATCTCCACGTCCCGTCGTCATCCGCACAAACACCATCCGAACCCATCGCCGAGAGCTGGCGCAGTCGCTCATCAATAGAGGCGTGACTCTCGAGCCTGTTGGTAAATGGTCGAAAGTCGGATTGCAGGTATTTGAGAGTCAAGTGCCATTGGGGGCCACGCCAGAGTATCTTGCTGGCCAATACATCATCATGGCGGCTTCCTCGTTTCTCCCAGTCATGGCTCTCGCCCCTCAAGAACACGAAAGGATCCTGGATATGGCCGCAGCTCCTGGTGGAAAGACTACTTATATCGCCGCCCTGATGAAAAACACCGGCAGCATCTTCGCAAATGATAGTAACAAAGGCAGAACCAAAGCTTTGATAGGCAATATCCACCGTCTCGGCGTCAAAAATACCATTGTTTGCAACTACGACGCTAGAGAATTCCCAAGAGTGATAGGCGGCTTCGATCGCGTACTGCTCGATGCTCCGTGTTCTGGTACAGGGGTCATCGCCAAAGATCCTAGCGTCAAGACGAACAAAACGGAAAAAGACTTCATGCAACTGCCGCACCTGCAGAAGCAACTGCTACTCTGCGCCATTGACTCTGTCGACCATGCGAGTAAGACTGGAGGCTACATAATTTACTCGACTTGCAGCGTCTCCATTGAGGAGAACGAACAGGTCGTGCAGTACGCTCTCAAGAAACGACCAAACGTCAAGCTTGTAGAAACCGGCTTGACTTTTGGCGTGGATGGCTTTGTGAGCTACATGGGCAAGCAATTCAATCCGAAGATGAAGATGGCGAAGCGATTCTATCCACACGCTTACAATGTTGACGGGTTCTTCGTCAGCAAGTTCAAGAAGACGGGGCCCTCGCCAAACATGTCAACGAAAGGGGGAGTAGCGAACGGGGCTCATAATGACAACTCATTAGATACAGCAGATAAGACGCCGGTCGCAACAGACAATGAAGAAGAGGAGCAACCTTTCGGCGGCTTTGATGACTCGGAAGATGAGATATACATAGAGAAGGCAAGGAGGAATCGCCTGAGGAGGAAAGGGATCGATCCCAAGGCGGTGACTGGGAAGAAAAATGCAGACAGTCACGTCAAGCCCATGGAGAAAAAGGAGATGACCAATGGTACAGCGACTGTCAATGGTTCATCAAAAGTTGCCACTGCTGCCTCGAATGGCGTCAAGAGGTATTCACGAATCCTGGTCCGCGAGTGAAAGCACCTCGTGTTCGTACTAGGTAGCATAGCAAAAAAAATTTCACGTCTTGTACATCGCACCTATAATGCTTTCAAAAATCCGTCGTTGTCTATTCGATTTCGAGGCTCCCTTGAATCGCCCTCTCCTATCCAGTTATTTCTCGGCAACTTGGTCCCTTCTCCACCCGTGCAAAGGTAGTGTCCCGGAGACCACTCATATGCATTGACCATCCCCCCGCACAGCATAATTTCATTTTTTGATTTGCGAGAAATAGAGAAATAGAAGGCTATACTTAATCGAGGCTCTCGAGACTGATTGATTTTCGTATCCCTATATTCCGCCGATGAAACCCCGAAGACTAAGCCCAATCGAGCTTTCGGTACAAGCTCCCGAGCGTCCTTTTTCCTTATTCCTATATTCCCCCGAGGTATCTCCGAAAGCTAAGCCTCATCGAGGTTCTCGAGGGGGCCAGTGTTGACTTCCGTGTGCAACAGGTGTCTCCTTCATGTTCAAAAAGGGCTTCGACACTAGTCCATTTCGGGTTGCGCATGACATTTATTGCTATATTCCCCCGATGAAACCCCGAGCCTATTCCCAATTGAGGTCTTTTGCGGTTTCTGAGCGCCGTGAGCGTTGACTTCCGTGTTCTTCCAGGATGTTTTCACGGCCTCGACACTAACCCATTTCAGGTTTCGCATGACATTCGAGTCCCGTATCCCTACGATTCCCCGATGAAAAGCCGAAAGCTAGGCCCAATATAGGTATGGTTTGATGTCTCGCGAATGTTGATTGCCATATTTCCATTATAAGGAGACCTCGAGTTTCGTATTCTCATATTAAACCGTGGAAAATCCCGAGAGCTTTCTGTCATTAAAGAAGTCTTGGTACACACAGCTGCGCTTGAGATAAAACGAACAAAATACCTTTATCATTCTTCGCCACAACACGAGACTTTCAAACGACAAGCCCGCCCAACGCAGACGCTGGTTCCTTTTCCGTTTCTGCCACTTTCACAGCGGTCCTCTCCATTTCGTAACGCCTACGACGAAATCCACCCTTGAGATCCGAAGCACCGTTCTCATCAACTGTACCCACTTGTCTCCACCGCCCTTTTCCTACGTATTCCCGCTCAAACCTCTCACAATCCGCAGCCCATCTCATCTCCAGTGTGATCCTGGCCATCGCCGCCACGACGCTCCCCAAGTGACCTAAGAGTGCCTCTGTCTGCGTGCCCCATGCTCTGTCCTCCTTCGGATGCGGGCGCACTGGATTTCGCGGCCACAGATCAATAGCGAGAGTCCGAAGATCCGGCCATTCGGGCAATACAGGCATATAGCCTTCGACCAACGTGACACGCACGTGGCGCATCGAGGCGAGTAAATCTGCAGGCGCGGTACTACAAAAATGCTGGAGGGCTTGGCGGTCTGATCCAAAGTCGAAACGTGTGTATGATGCTAGGTGAAACAAGCACTCGGTTCTGTAGAAATGGTTGACGAGGCTAAGAGAGAGGACGATCTGGGCGAAGGTGGTGGGACAATGGGGTAAGCGAAATTCTTCTAATTTCCATGCGGTGTTATCGTTGAAAATTGACGGGCCTGGCGTGGAATTGGCCACTCCGGTAGCCTGCTTCGAACCGAGATATTTCATTATCCTAGTCCTACGCTCTCTCTCACATAAGAACACTTTCAATACTTGGATATGGCTCGATACCGCCTTTCGGCATTTCTCTTGTCCCGTAAGCTCGTAGATAAGTCCGGATATGATCTCATTGGGTGATCTCCCATTCACTTTGCGACCGCTCAGAGGATGCTCTTCGCGCGTCCAGCGTAAAGCTAGTAAAGGAGGTCAGCTTCGATGCGCTGAGGGTATCATTTCAAATACCCTGGAAAAATGCTTCTTCAATCTCGTCGGGCCAGACCGCAGAGGGCTTCTGTCGACGGCGAGCAACATATACTGGATCTTCAGCCAATTTGAGCATGTTAGGTAGCCATTCGCTATTGGGAGACTCGATGGTAACATTGTGCTTCTGTCTGATCAGCACTGTTGTGTCTCCGTCATCGAAAAACAAGTAAGAGTAGACATGCTGCCGCAATTCCGAGGGGAGCGTTCTCAAGTGATCGCTTAGAGAAGCCATGAGAATAAGGCGATTACTGATCAGGCCGATCGCCCTACTTTATGTGCAGAGCATAAGAGCTTTTGAAGATCCCCCTTGCTTCGCATTTAGAATCTCACCCCTTGCACCTGTGGCCCCAACTGACCTTCGCACGCAAGGGCATTCATCAAAGGAAGCCATCACTATATGGTCAGTGGTCAAAGCTATGCTACGCGAGCGTTGGAGCAAGGTGCCGCGTATTGAGACGGCCTTGCCTGTACGATCAGTAACCAGAGCGGTGAAAGCACTGCCTTCCTCGCGTATTATGACGTTGTCTGGCTGGGGAGGGCTGCGCATTCTAGGCGACGGTTTTCAACAAAGCTCATCTCTTGAGCGTTCGTCCAGCCATATCGAGCGTGACGCCGAACTAGGTTGTCCACAATATCTAAATGTACGTTGAAGGAATTGTCTGAACCTACCTTGTTGGCAAGTAAAGAATGCATCTCAGCGGTAGAGGTGTTTCTCCGGCGGGAGACCAATGCTACGCTCGGGATTTTGGAGCGCTAGGCTTATACGTAAGTACAAGGGTCTTCAATCTCTTGGAAAAAAAATTGGATATAGACTGATGGATCCTATAGCGAGCTACTACAGCGATTTGCCCATGAATTTACGTTTCGTAAAACTTAGCCACCACTATTATATTATCAGTACCGACCCAAATCCACAGCGAATGGATGAAGACGCTCACCTTTGACGGTGTATTGCCATCTGCATACACACGCGCTAGTAATCGCATTGCCAGTTCTTGCCTCACTTGAGACAGATACCTAGATCTCGTAAGAAAGGTTTGCTATGTTAATGTATATTGAGCAAGACTTGCTGTCGCAGAACCTCCGCATCCTGTCGATCTCTCGGCGCTTCGAATGCCTGGTTCAGTGGGAAGGTCGCATCTCCTGGAATGGCAAATTGATCCAACGCTGCATTCAGCAGTGCCTAAATCATTGACGTTCAACAACACTGCCCTCTATATCTAAATACGTAGCCTGAACACCGCACCTTTTGCGTTCGCTCTGGGTGGATAAACGTACCTTTTCTGCCTCCTTCCTTCCCATAGTCGGCTTGATCTTCCCCAAGGCCTCGCTCAAGAACAGTATGCCATAGATGAGTAGACGATCTGCCGGTCCCTTGATCTCGAAGTTTCTGAAAAATGTATTTGCTCGGAAAAGGGAGAGGACTTCATCTAGAGAGTCGTATGATTCGCTGTCTGGATCGATTTCAAGCTCGGAGGTACCATGAGCCAAGGCAGGGAGAGGGTAGGCTGGTCCACGGGTGCGAGTCCGGAGGGGAAGGAGGGCGAAATTGCCTGTATGGGATCAGGACGTGCTAAGCAAGCAGCAGCCTCGTAGGAAGACGGTTGACTAACCTATTAGTCGGACATCTTGATCTTGGAGAAAGATGGAATGATACGCCTGGCTCGGTGTAAGCAGCTAGCAGACCAGCGTTGGCAAAGGTCAGACCTACGGGCATCTTGACTGTAGTAGTCTAATTATAAAGAAACCTCAAAGATCCCGAAGCAGTCGCAATCGAAATGCCAAGCTTGGATAGGGCTGACCAGAAACACCCACTTTACGCGCCTCGCGTTTCCACTTCGTTTCGTTATTGAGCTTCTTACTCTGCCATTGACTGTACAATTTTGCTTATTCTTTTGCCAATATGTCAGACTTCGAAGATGAGATGGACGTGGATGACGCTCCTGTCAAGGAGTCAGTGATTTTCAATTCTGACAACACCAATACAAAGGGCAAGAGAAGCGCAGCAAATCTGCCCATAGAGGCAGAGGACAGCCTACCATGGTGATTGCAGACTCTCTTTCATCGGGATGCCACGCTTACCATTGTAGGGTAGAGAAGTACAGACCAGACACGCTGGATGATGTCTCCGGCCACCATGACATCCTAGCTACCATCAACAAATTCGTCGATACAAACGTTTACATCCTTGGCTTCCATGCAATCTGCCACAGGCTGATAATGATATAGCGATTACCGCATTTACTACTTTATGGTCCACCAGGCACAGGCAAAACATCAACCATTCTCGCGTTAGCACGGCGCATTTACGGCAACAGAAACATGAGGCAAATGGTGCTGGAGCTCAACGCTAGCGATGACCGAGGCATAGACGTGGTGCGGGAACAAATCAAGACCTTTGCCAGTGTGTAACAAGCGCTGGAATGGAGTCTACTCGATGCTGAATGAATGATCAGGTACGAAGCAGATCTTCTCAGCAGCGCCTAAAGCGGGCGACATACCTGCACTAGGAGCTTACAAGCTCATCGTTCTGGATGAGGCCGACGCTATGACTTCAGTGGCTCAAATGGCTCTGCGGAGAATCATGGAAAAATACACGGCCAATACGCGCTTTTGCATAATCGCCAATTACACCCACAAGTTATCCCCAGCATTGCTATCAAGATGTACAAGATTCAGGTTCAGTCCTCTTAAAGGACCAGATATTCGGCAACTCGTAGATATTGTGATTGAGAAAGAGGATGTTAAGATTCAACCGGAAGCCGTGGACAGTTTGGTACGACTTAGCAAAGGGGACATGAGGAGAGCCTTGAACGTTCTGCAAGCATGTCATGCAAGCAGTATGTCTCTTCTCAATCTTGGAAGCTTCTAACCGATGTTTCCCAGCTCTAGAGAGCATCATTCACAATGTTGTTAGGTACACCGTTACACATCAAAGGCCAACCCGTACCCAAGAACCCAAAGCGTGAGATGATCACCAACGCCACAATATACGAGTGCATTGCCGCTCCTCACCCCTCTGACATTGAACTTATCCGAGACACTCTCATGGAAAACTCCGACGTCACTTCCTGCCTCAACACCATCAACATCCTCAAAGAGAACAAAGGCCTTGCATTGGCTGATATACTAACGGCCCTCGGGGAGGAGCTGGCGAAGCTAGAGGTGCCTCCACAGACGAGGGTAGCATGGCTTACAGGCCTTGCGGAAGTCGAGTATAGGTTGAGTGGTGGAGGGAGTGAGGTTGTACAGACTGGAGGGTTAGTGGGTGTGATAAGAGGAGGGGTCGATCTGATGGAGCATGGAGGAACGAGGTAGTGAAAGAACAATATCCAGAATACAGAACAGCAGCCTTTGCGTTTATGACATTTGCAGGCTCCTCGCCATCCTGCAAAGCCATCGCTCCTCCATCACAGCTTCCGGCCTCTGTGTATTCGCCAATTGCCTAGCTTAACATTCTGCAGGCTCAGTACCCACCTTGCCAAACAGGTGTTGCTTTTGTGACACAGAATCTATGATACAATCCTTTGATACAGCGATTTTACTAGCCATTTAGCGAAACAGTGTTAGCGTTCATACGCAGTCGCGCTTCAACACTCTGGATCTTGCGAAGCCGATACAATACTCTCCTATCAACAACACCCTCATGACTGGCATATATGGCTTTCAACCTTCCCTCACTGTTGCTCCTCATCCTGACCTTGAAAATGTTTGAAATGGAGCAGAATCGTGAGACACTGTCCTCACCACAACCCTTAAAGATGGACTCAAGCCTCGATACTACCGCCGAAGATAGAGTCCCACAGATAGAGCAGCACTCTAAGATGCTGCCTCTACAGCAAGTACTGGAAATGAATTCGAATCGCGGGCCCACAATCATAGCCAAGGCTCCCATGACTCGTGCAAATTGGGTCAACGCCCTCTGGGCAGACATATCCGGTCAACTTCGGCGCTTCGCTGTAATCTCTCACGACCTTTTTGACGGGCTGTTGCTGAAGAGAGATACCGATACTGGCTTGTTGATCCTTGGCGAATTGGTAAGTCTGCCATGCTCTGCTCCGTCTTTCTGTCCAATCCATTGAAGATGTTGATGGTGTGGGTGCAGCGCAAAAAGTACGAACAACTCGCCAACGATAAGGAAGTTGGCCAGTGTCAGGGTTTTGACCCCGGAGAGACTGACGGGTGGGATGTGGCAACTACTGTGGACCATCAAACGCCATAGGGATCCAAATGGCCGTAAGTCTTTCTTTCCAGCGGCGTACTTTTTTTGGGCATATATCTGACAACAGACTAGGTCAATTCCACTCTCAGACAATAATAGATCCGATCAACCGTAAAGCTTACCTGGAAATTGATAGCAACCGTAAGTTAATCCTCTTGGCTTGTTACCGTTAGCACTAATACTGACGGAGACCTCCAGCCGGCCAGCCATTCTCAGTAGCCAGCTTTTCGCTTCCAGCCTTCATACAGGACTATGGACCTGGACCTGCAGAATTTGATCCTGAACCCGAGGATGAATTTGTCGCGGTGATGCGGGGCATAATGACGGATGTTGATGCGGGAACGTGTGTTAGGGAATAGATTGAAGGAGATAAGACAGGTGGCACAGACTTGGACGCGAAAGTCGAGGAGAGTATACTATAGCTTTTGGTATAGGTGACAATCTTCACCAGAGAAAGAACAGCTGCTTAATGTTTAGATACTTGCAAAGTCTGTCTTATTTGAGAGCTTGGTCCAAAATGACTTTCTAGAAGATGCGTCAAACTCCTATCCGTCAACACAACCTCGTTAGCGTGCCCACAATCCCCTGGTCCCAACTTCCTCACTTCCGCCACCGTCCCTTCCTCTACACCTGCTAACACTTCCTGACGAAGCTAACCATGTCCAACTATTCCGTCTGGCGTGATCGGTACTGGTCCGATATCAGCAACCAACTCCTCCGTCTCAACATCATCAACGAAACCAACTTTGACGGCCCACTCCTGAAAAAGGACACCACAAACGGCGCATGGCTTTGGAGCTGGCTGGTAACTGCTCAAACCCCATCTCACACCCCCTTTTTTTTAAATTATCGACCCCTAACTAACCACCTCTCCAGGGCCGCGTCTATACGCAGCACAGCGATACCGCTCGGGAGACGGCCTCTATTGAAGTCGTGCCGCCAGGTCCCGGCTCCGGACCGGATTTTACGTTGGTCCTGGAGGTCATGGTGCGCAGACGTATGTCCCTTGGCGAGCTCGCTGTCTCTTGGGGAGATGTGCTAATGGGGAAAGTAGATCAGACGAGGCAGGTCGTTACGTTTCCGGCTGCGTTTGGCGTTGTGGGGACGGTGCCGGCTTCCGAGGGTGCTGGGCCTGAGGGTGCCACGTCCGGCCCTGAGGCTTCCGGCTCTTCTGAGCCTGGCCCTTCGGCGTCTGGCCCGTCTGCGTCCGGTGGCAATTAGGGGGTGTGAGCCAATGAGGTATGGAGGTTGAGGTGGTTGTGGGCAGATGAGGTGGATTGATTGCTAGAGCAGCGCGGGATACCAGTGCCTCTTAGAAGGCAAATAGCATCAAAGGCAAAGAAGTCAATCATTTTGACATATGATGTGTGACACTTGATACGCTGAGAACTTGATCAGGCTCGTCCATTTTTCTCTAGTAGTTTTCTTTCTCTTCCGTCTCAGGACTTACACATCACGTTCTCTTAAGATGGAAGCGCTGAGGTTTTGCCTTGGATCCGGTCGATATCACTGACCCTGCACTCAGTGCAATGATGTGGCATGGATGTCCTCTTTTTTCTTTCTGTGGTCCCAAGTAACCTCCAATGAAATAGATCTCGCGGCGAAGGAAGTCGCCAAGTCGCCTTCGAACGTGCCTTCCTCGACTATGTAGAGGATAGTGTGGAGCGTAGGAACCTGAGGGTAGCAGCCAGGCCATGACTTTGCAGCAATTCGAGAAATAGCAGTCACGAATGAGGTAGCTTCTTGTTGTCCTAGGAAGTCGGGACTTCGAAAAGCTTTCAAGAGGGGTTTCGGGATATATATCCCTCTCTGACTTCTTCTCCTGCAACATCTCAGGTATCAATTTTCCTCAGGTTTTATTATCATCCGTCACTGCCAACATCACTAGCTCCGGTTCAAATGTCGGCATTCCATACCTTAGACCCGTTCGTATTCTGGAAGATTCATTACTGGGTCGACGTTAGTGCTCAGCTTCGCCATATCGGCATTAGTCCCACGATGTTTCAGGGGCTCCGTCTCCGTAGAGATACTATGTTTGGAGCTTGGCTGCACTTGCAGATGGTATAACCCAACAGCTTCGCATACGGTGGCATATGCTGAAGCTCTGACGCAGTGTCTGAAATACAATCGTATTCCTCTCGAAGCGAGAAACAGAGTGTACGTTCGTGTGGTAGTACGTGGTACGGCGTCCGAGGACTGGAGGCTGGTATGGCATTACAGGACCCTTCAAGGGAGTTGGTGATGATGGTTTCTATCTCCAAACGAACGCCTACTGACTTGCTGGACCTACAGTTGATTATACACTCGTCTTAATTTTCCCCAGAAATGCCTGGGATCCAACTCGTCGATTGCTGGTGAGATTTGCCAGGCAGCGGTCCCCTACGATTCGCCCCCAATCTCCGCGAGATGACGACGCCGTACTCGAGACCATCATTATTGCTGATTAGGAATAGAGCGTGCGATCAGGTCTGGAGGCTTTGATAAAATATGAATAGGCGGCGAGCGGTGAGAAAGCATGACACCTTTCTTGTAGTGAGGGAAGGTGTTGCAGGCAATGATCGACCGTGTTGCTTTTTGAATATGCAGAATTGCGGATTCAGTCAGGATATTGTATCGTCCACTATTTCATAGCCCCAGAACTCTCTCTTTCGCTCGCTTCTACCTAGAACATCAGCCATACCAACAAGATCACCTGCAAGGGCAAGGTCTCTACACCTGAATCTTGGACGGATGTTATTGGGGCAAAACAGCAACGTTCGGCTCCCTGGTCTTGAGGCATAGGAAAGGAGCAAATTCCGTAATAAGGCCAGATGTTCGCTCGCAGGGCACGTCTCACGACTTACAAGAAAAGCTGTTGCCGAAGAGCGAAGAAGTTGGAAAAGCGTAGGTGCCCCCACAGTGATGTTGCAACCACTGCTTTCCTGACAGCCACACATAACCATGGCTCCATATGCTATTATCCGCGATGAGCGCTTCGACAGAGTGAAACAGTAATCTATTTCCAGAATGTTTGCGCATGAAGGAGCCGCGCCTTTCCTTCCTGGTTTTTACTCCAGCGCGAAGGCAGTGAAAGAGCCAACGAGCCGTCGCCTCCATCTCCAATAATTCTCTCTCGGTAAAATCTTGTTTGTGGCTATTGACATAAAACCACCATGACTATTAGCGCAAGCGTCAGGAATGCTATCATTTGGACTTCTCTTTCTTGGTACGAGCGCCGTTGAGGCGGCATTGCTGACACCTCTTAGCTTTAACCCCCCAAAAAGAGAATACACACGCTGATTTCTGGGTAGGTACCGGAGGAAACCTCTTCATGAAGGTTTCCGACAGAGCAGTAGTCTTTTTGGAGGTAGGAGATGGAAACGGAACAGTAATGACGAAGCGCGAACAGACAGAAAAGTAAGTCTGCTGAGCGCTGACTCTTCCTGCCAAATACAGATTCGTCATATCCGAAACCTGACATAGCTTCATTGTCCGTTGCATGGCCCACATGATTTCATCTCCTGATAACGATGGCACCAAGTGGAAAAGCCAGACAATGAAACAAGTTTCGAGCTTAATAGGCCATCATCTCCCGTGAAACTTGCCGCTGCGGAATCTTGGTGGGGTTGTACTATGAGCAGACTCGAGAGGGTCACATGGGCACTAGCTTTGATGAGCGACGACGTGTGTATTATCACTTAAGTGCCCTCATCAAAGACTGTAAGCTTAGCGTCAATGCTGATAATCTACGGTCTATCGGGATCTTAACAGCTACCACGAGAACACATTCGACGGCTCTCGAGGCCAGTTGCTCCGTTGCCTCATGCGATTCTGTGAACAAGCTGCCGTGGCTGCAGTCCTCATCCCGCTCACGGGGCTCTTACAGGACAAATACGGCGAGCCATATTCTGTACCTCGTAGTCGCAAGTCCATGGATAAATCGCAGATTGTGGCTGTGAGCCTGGAGTCAAAAGGCTCATCCTAAAGGAGGTCTGGATCAGATCGTGCACACATTTGAACTGTTATCATCCGCCAAGCCCGATGTATGTTAATTTCGGGCTTTTACCCTTGTGAGCGTGTCCGAAATCAGACGGACTTTATTTGTCATGATAGCATCAAGGCTTGCTTCAGCTTGAATCTGCAGACAATGAGGGTCAGATGATTCACGAGCAACGTTCCAAAATTCTTTGGGTAAGCAACACTTACCAATGCACATTCTGGCTCATCGTTCAGATTCCCGTATGACCCTACTACTAAACCCGAATCCTTCGCGTACGTCAGAAGCCTCGGACACATTACAAACGGGTCCGAGAGCATGACTATCCCGGCCAGATCCCACGCTTTCGCAAATTCAATGGCTCCCTGCAAGCTGCCCGCTCTAACATCACCGGCGGGCACAGAGCCGGCTTTATTGATAAAGAGAATGGGAAAGCTTTGTTGTTTGCATTTCAGGAGGATGCATATCTCGGGGCTGAAAGAAGAGAGGGTGATGTTCCGATTACCGCACAATCGAAAGATCGTTGTCAGGATCTTATCGACGAAGAAATTAAGCTCTATTGCGTACAACTCCATGCCGCGGTCTTGGGCTTCCCAAAGCATAGGATGCTTTATCTCCAGGTTGAAGGCAATGGATTCGGGTAATTGAATGAGGAGTTGGTCCAGGGTCGATGAGGGTCCTTGGATTGAGTGACCCCTGAGATTACCTTTGATGTTATTCTGCATACCCTCTTCGGTGTATCGCATTCGTTCAATAAGGTCTTGATTTCGATAATCGTCGTATTCGTTCACCGAGTGCGATCGCCGGTTCGGCCGAAGACCTCCATCGCCCTTGTTCCTCTCTAGATATCTTGCTTCAGCGGAGCTCAGAAGGTCACTTCTGGGTGCTTGTGACCGACTGAGATGCATGAACTGATCAAAAGTCAGCGTGTGCAAGGGTACGTCTCCACCAATTTCCATCGCCACGAAGTCATGGAATATGACTGGAATGTAGTCTTTTGTCAGCTGCACATCGAATTCAACACAGGACGCACCCAGGCTGGATGCCGAGAGGAATGACTGGACTGTATTTTCTCCAATCTGAAGATTTGTACGCGCGGTGGAGTTTGCACCAGATCCTCGATGTCCGACAACTTGAGTAGAGCCGTCCTTCCAGAATCCAGGGGACACTTTCAGAGGTGTGTTTGGGTGGCGGAAAGGCGTGACTACAAGAATGCTGAATGTCACGAAACCAATGTAGGTCATAGACCCGTTTTCGAGGATCGGAACAGTGAAATCCCTTATCAGGCTCTCGCGATGAGGTGCTAGCCCCTGGCGGAGCCTTTTTAGAAGGGCAATCGCAGTGCCGATGATTTGAATACCCTTATCGTTGGAGGAGCTGTTGCGGAATATCTCAAAGACCAGATGGACATTGTCGGGGTCTTCAGCAAGAAATTGAAGTGGTTTGTTGATTAAGTTCTCCAATATCGGAAATTCGATGCAGTAGGATAGATCAGAGATACTGCCTCCAGCCTTGAGCTTCACGCCAAACACGGTTTCTTGGTTGCCATTAATATTATCATTCAAAAGTGGATTAGTCAATTCGACTGGCTTGAGGTTGCTTCTTGTATTAGAAGGACCAAGAATGACGAATATCTGACTGCTATCCTTTTGCGTACAAACAAGGTTTGAGGTCACAGCTGATGGCTCCAGACGAGACGAGGTTCGTAACTGCTTTCGCACTGCACATTTCACTGGTTCTCCGCGGCGTACCATCCCGGTTCGCAGAATTGCACTGCTAGCAGCGGCATTTTGATCTCCTGCTCCATATGCAGCAAGTAATTCTGCCACCTTCATGTGACCTCTGAAAACAGCGTGCTCTTTCTCGGTCCATCCGGCAAGATCGCACATTCTCTGTTCTGCTCCTGCCTCGAGAAGGAGTTTTACGATTGACAGATACCCGTTGATGCATGCGATAAATAGCGGTGTCCAACCATTAACCAGCTCGGCTAGATTCAAAAGATCTTGGTTCCTGGCTGTAGAGTCAAGGATAGCTCTCACCGCATTTTCATGACCATCTTGCGCAGCAAGATATAGATCCGTTCTCCCTGACGAACATCCGAGGCCCACGTTCAGAAGTGGTAGGGGCATTCTAATAAGAACACTCGTGATTTGCAGCCTGCCTGTATTTCAAATACCAGATTGATCTCTGAGGGTCATTTTGACCTTGTTAAAAAGCTCCGCTCGTACATACGGCAAAAGCTCATGTTGGAATCAAGAAGAAACATGTCGATTCCGAGCTGTATTCTGTATAAATGTAGAACTTCATGACGCGATATCTTCTCTGCACATATTATCCGGTATAGGGCTTTCGGCCAGCTTAAGATAAGAGAGTTTCACGCTAGTTATATGAGGTGTAGGCTGCATCGGTTAAAGGGAGATCTAACTGCTTATATCCATAGTCACGATCTAGCAAATGACGAGCCAGATGTGACAGCGCTAGCAAGGATAGCCTTGCCTGCAGGAGGAAAGTAGAAGTAAGGTAGGCGCCGGTAAGTCCAAGTCCAGCTTCCCAACCCCAACTTTCTTCATCCCACGCCTTTCCTACTTGTATCTTCCTTTCTTCGTGCTTTGACTTTTACCTCAATTGGTGCTCTACTACTGAGCCGAGCAAGTTGTCTGGAGGCTGAAGCAACGGATTCTACGATAAGCGCAAGACAGCTCAACTTTAGTATGGACCCAATATCAGTAACCGCCAGCATACTTGGTATTGTCGCAGCTGCAGCTTCTACAGCTCGTGCCTTCGAAGATCTCCGGCGTTTGTGCAAGACTTTACCAGGCAGATTACATGCTCTGAGCAATGAGGTGTCCGACATTGAATTGGTACTTCACCAAGTCGCCTCGGTCGTCCAAAAGAGAACTGGCGATCCGGCACTTGAGGAACAAGAGCAACACATAAAACACCTGTTGAACCAAGCGGCATCGAAACTGTGTGAGCTGAGGACAATCGTACAAGCTTTCACCGACATCGCCAAGACGACCAAGATCCCATTCTTTCAAGCGTACGCATGGCGGAAGAATCAGCCACGGCTGCAAGTGCTGCAAGAGGACATAAAAACCGTCAAATGTAGCCTTAATATCATGTTGGGTGCCTCCAACTCTCAAGATATGATGCGCATTCGGGTGGATCTGGACACCATTTCCACTGTCAGCTCCAACTCTGCGCAGATTCAGCGCAGTGTGGAGGAAAACCTGCAAAATAGCCTGATTCGTCATCGAGACGACATAACCGAGTTTCTAACACATGTACATCAGCAAGCTGACCAGAGGATCAGCAACATCGAGGAACTGCTCAAGACACAGGCCGCCCAGCTGCACGCAAGCCAACTCACTCAATTGGGAAACTCATACGGACGCCGGCCGTCTTACTCCAAACCGTTACCGCCGGCCAGGAAACAAACCCAGCACGAGGAATTCAAGAGTTCAGAGGATGTTGGAGTGAGAGTCACACAATATGGTGCATGTCGGCCAGGGTGCTCCTGCATATGTCATGTACAAACGAAATCGTCGACACCGCGTCTTGTTGATCGCGTCTTCGGGCAACTTTTTGTCGGATATGCTGGTCTACCTCTTGTCAACGCCAAATGTAACACCAGTTCGTGTGAGAAAAACCAAGCTGCTCATGTCAGCGTTGAATACTGGTTCCCACTCGGTTTTGTTTGGTCTAAGATCGTACGTCTCCAAATGACATATCAACCCCATATGGGACCACAATTTGAGTTGAACACGCTGAGAAGAGTCCCAGACTCTGCGCAATGTGTCAATTTTGCACTCAACGGAAACATTGATGGCTTGAAGGATCTCTTTAAAAGGGGGCTAGCCTCTCCACGGGATGTCAGTACTACCAGAGGATATTCTGTGCTCAGATGGGCTATGTACGGAAAACAGTACCAAACTTGCAAATTCCTTTTCAATGCTGGGGCGGATCCTGATTATAGACCTATTGCTGCGTCGGATAACAGTCCTAGGAACAAAGCGCACCAGTTCCTACTCATGGGTGGCCTCTCTAATGACGATGTAGAGGCACTTCGATGTTTGACACGAGGTGACGACTTTATCGACGAACAGAACTATACCATGCTACACAGGATCATCCTGGGGCTCTCGATGGCAGATCTCGAGGAAGAAATCCGTCTTCATCCTGAAAATGTAAATAAACCAGATGTGATGGGTCGCACACCACTTGCATGGGCAGCTTGCCGAGGAGACGATCGAGCAATCGTCACACTCCTGAGCCACGGCGCAGAAGTGAATACGCTAGACGTACAGCACTCTGGGGTAGTCGGCCATGCCGCAGATAGAAATTATGCAACTTGCGTTCGTCTGCTGCTTGAAGCTGGTGCGGACCCCGATATCGCTTCAGCCCATGGTCATAAAGTTGGCAATCCACTGAACGTTGCTACTCGGAATGCCTCCAATCCGCTGGTCTTGAAAACTCTCCTCGACTTCGGAGCTGATGTCGATTCTAGTGGCATCGACGGTATGACAGGACTGATACACGCCGCTCGAAGAGACAACACAAGCTTCGCTACTCTCCTACTCGAGTACGGTGCAAATATTAACGCGACTTCTGCGGCTGGTCAAACACCCCTGACCACTGCAGTCGCATACAACAGCCATAATGTTTTAAGACTGCTTCTTGATCGCTGGTTCGAATACAGTGAATGCCCTCGCCTCACTGGTCCTCATTTGCTCCAGATCGTGGCACTGTACGCTGATATCGAAACTATTTCTATCTTAACGGATACAGACCATCTTCATTTGAAGTACGATTCGTCCTATGCTCTGGGCGATTTCGTGAGTCGCTTGAGCGAGCGACCAGATGCAACGGAAAAGCTCATACTCGCATTTGACGGATTGATGGGCGTTATAAAGCTAGGACCAGCTCTACCTGGCCACCACGGTACCGAGGACCTCATGGAATCTGGTTTGGCGCACTCGGATGCCAGCGATTCTGATAACGAGGTGTTTGAGACGGCGATGGAAAGTCTTCACTTGGGAAAAGAGTCTTTGCCGAAGGGGGACCGGCCTACCATTTGCCGACTCAAAAGCTTGACCTTTTGATTTCTCACTATTATGTCAGATGTCGTGGAATGATTTGGAAAGGTTTCGTAAGCCCCAATTATTACGTTTACGAATATGATGACCTGTGGACAAGCGAGACCGGTTCTGGCTCTGGTTTCACTGCGTAAGCTATTGTAAGATCTATATACCCGTCGCTGCTGGTCATCCCTTCGGCTGGCCCAAGACCAAAAACAGTTCTAGACAGCGGGTAAGGACCAAAAACCCCGCAATTGACTATGTGCTAGGATTAATACACTTTTGGTTTCGGAGTGCTGCACAAGAGGGCAGCCGAAGAGGTAAACGAAGATCAGTTTATGAATGCGAATACAAGATGTTTGGTGAACAGATCGAGCCGTAGCGTACGCGAAACGAACAATAAAGCGCTTGCTAGCAAAAAAGGAAACGAAGCACATTGTATCACGTTCATAGCACCCACGTACTTAGGCATTGTTGGATAGGAGAAGAAGATTCTGCTCGCCAATTATGGTAGCGTAATCAAAAAGGTTTACAGATCTTGGCATTAAACATCTAAACGTATACAAAGTCACGAGCCAAAAGCTGAATGTTGGTGATGTTGAGCCTTTGTTAGATACTGCACTTAAAGTTTTTGATGTTGTGGATAGAGCACTCTAACTTACATCGATGCAAGCAATAAGAAAAATGAGAGGCGTCACTGTACTACCTTAGGCCTGATGCCAAGCACTGCTGAGAGTTTTGAACACGCTAGAGACCTACCGCCTCAAGTCACTCTCTCGCGGACCCCAGCTTGCACAGCGGACTGCCGCCCCGTCTGAACGCAGAGCTCTCACATTTCCTACCTCAACAAAAAAATGTCCGCCGTCTACAACCTCGAGCCACCACCCACTGCCAAAGTCCTCCTCACAACCACATCCGGCGACCTCTTACTCGAGCTCTTCGCCAAGCAGACCCCCCTCGCAAGCCGCAACTTCCTCCAACACTGCCTCGACGGCTACTACAACGGTACCCTATTCCACCGTCTCGTGCCCGGTTTCATCGTCCAAGGCGGCGATCCCACGAATACTGGCCATGGGGGCGAATCCGTTTACCCCGGAGGGGCCCCCTTTGACGATGAGTTCCACAGCCGACTGAAGTATACGAGGAGGGGTTTGTTGGGGATGGCGAATGAGGGGACGAAGGGGAGTAATGGCAGTCAGTTTTTTCTTACACTGGGGGAGACGAGGGAGTTGGAGGGGAGGAATACGCTGTTTGGGAGGGTGGTTGGGGATACTATTTATAATTTGATGAAGATGGGGGAGGCGGAGCTGCAGGCGGGAGAGGGGAGTGAGAGGCCTGTTTATCCTACGAAGATCACGGGGGCGGAGGTCTTGTTGAATCCTTTTGAGGATATGGTTGTGAGAGAGGTGAGGGCGAAAGCGGAGGTTGCGCAGGATCGGGAAGTGAAGAAGAAGGGGAAGAAGAAGGGGGGAAAGGTGCTGCTGAGTTTTGGGGATGAGGAGGGTGAAGATGGGATGGAGGGCCCGATGCTGAAGAAGGAGAGATTCAATACGAAGCTCGTCAGCGACGGCGGTGCTGGACCAAAAATGGTGGTCAATGGAGCTTCGAAGCCTGCCGAGCGGGGATTGGAGAAGAGGATACGTCGGAGGTCATCTCGGTCGGCGACTCCGCCTCACAGGATTGAACCCAACAAGGAGATGCAGCTCCCACTACCCAACGATGAAGAGCCATCAAGGTCACCGTCGAGCTCTCCAGAGCCGGCACAAGTGGGCAAAGTCTCCAGTTTGCTGGATAAGACAAATGCCCAAATCGCTGACTTGAAGGCTTCCATGAGGCGCAATGTGCAAATGGCACCAGCTGCTGATGCTAGGAAGAAGTCTGCCTTGGAACAGATGATCCCAGAAAACTCCATGCGTGGACGCAAGCGCAAGCATAATGGTGATGCACCTGTGGACAAACAGACACTGGATATATTGAATGCATTTCGCTCTAAGCTGGAACAGGCACCTCCAGAGGTTGAATCAGCTAAGACTCGTGTGCCTGAGGAGCAAGATAAGCAAGATGGGGTCAATGGTCATGACAAAGAAAAAGCAAACAACGATGATGATGACGAAGCAGAGTTATGCGACCTGCACTTCATTGCCCATTGTCAGTCATGTCAGTCGTGGGACAATGAAGCATCAAATAATGCCAACGGGCAGGATGATGACAATGAAGGATGGATGTCCCATGCGTTGAGCTTTGAAAAAGACAGGTTAGGCAAAGACTTGAATTGGAAGAAAAAGAATGAAGAGGAGCTGGTTGTGATTGATCCTAGGGAGAAGGCGAAAGATATCAGGGAGGAGCAGAGGGCGAAGAAAATGGCGAGGATGGGTGGGAGTAGTGCCTGGGATAGGGATAGAGAGCGTGGCAGGCTACCAGATAGGAGAGCGGGAGAGAAAGGGTAGTCCAGTCTATACTACAAAGGGTGCAAATAGGATTCAATGCACTTAACGATATTGCCACTTTCCAGTAATGATCCGTCCTCAGTAAGGATATGATGATTTCAGTGCCTATCCGTTTTCCCTGTAGCTGTAGCACTAGGAGCTTCAGTAGCTGCGGTTCGCGCTTACGTTCTCGATTAGTTGACCAATGAGATCAGTCAAAATAACGTCATAAGGCTGAATGATATAAGGGCAGTTCTCTTAGAGTGACATATATTGTGTGAAAGTGCATTGCAATTACGTGGCATCCAAGCAAATCTCTATATCAACGTAGCGGAACCTTCTATTTCTTGTCCATAGTTTTCATCTTCTCCTTTCATGCCTCTCACGTACCCTACCGACTTCAACGCACATTGCCGACCTTTTTTCGGACCTATCTCCGATCAGCTCCTCTACGCTCACTAAAACACCTACCCTTTTTGAACAATGGTCCTTTCATGTAGGCTACTACCCGCCGCATGTGTCCGATTTATGCAACTGCAAAAAAACATCAACAACGCCGCGCTGTGATCAAAGCTCTACCTGATCGGGCTGCCGCCCTAAATACCTTCAAAAAACCCCCGTCCCCCTTCCACAACATCATACCATCTTCCAGATACTACTAGCGGCCCGAAACTCTCGCTAAACTCCATCCCAACAACGAAACCGCCTCGAGGAAGAACCTGCTTGAAGGATTGGGTCCGGGTCAGCCTGATCTAATTGGAAGGCTCGGGAGTCAGGCGGGATTCCAAAGAGCAGCGGCACATCTACGGCCATCAGAATACAAAGGACGTAATGCAAGCGCAACGGGCCTCACTGAAGCGTTCAGCGTCTGGGGCTTTCACGCGACAGCAAGAGGTACAAGAAATGACGAAACGGAATAGCCAGTCTCCAAAGATGCCCACCCTCCACGCCGGAAAAGCAATGCTTATGCCCCACCAATCGCAATCCAATGATACTGCCACAGATTTGTCCAACGGCCATGATTATGCAACGCGGGATCAGTTCCAATACCCAAATCAGGCCGATCTACTCCACCACATGCCCCAAAATCTTGAGTCCCCAGGCTTATTAGACGACTACCACGATCAGGGTCGATTATATTTCAATAACCAACTACCCTCTTCTCCGGCAGCCAGCGAAGGTATACGATATGGGCCGGATAGTCAAATGGATATGGTAAAGTACCATAACAACAACGCCACGAGCGGGTTTCCGTCAGTGCCAGGTTATGACATGCAAGCGCCTCCGCAAGGTTACTCCAAACCGGGAGATGATCTGGATCAACGAGCTCTACGGGCAAAGAGGGACGCAGAAACGAAGCGCAAACAAATACCGCCGTTTGTGCAGAAGCTTAGCAGGTAAGGCACCACGGTCCCTTGTCTAGGGCAGTGGAGCTAACTTTCGTAGTTTTCTACAGGACCCAGCCAAAGAGAAGTTGATACGGTGGTCCAAGAAAGGAGACTCCTTCATCGTCATCGACGAGGATGAATTTGCGAGGACTCTGATACCAGAATTGTTCAAGCACAACAATTACGCCTCATTTGTGCGACAGCTGAACATGTATGGATTCCATAAGCAGGTGGCTCTATCCGACGGTTCGATGAAGGCAGGCGAGAGGAAAAACAAGAGCCCTAGCGAGTACTCAAACCCATACTTTCAGAGAGACCGCCCGAATCTGTTGTGGCTGATTCAGAAGCCGAAGAACCCTCCACCGAGAGGCGCAGGGAGGGGCGGCACAAGAGCAAAGCAAGAAGATGCGGATGAGGAAATCGATGATACCTTCAATCGAGATAGCTCGGTTCCGCCACATTACGGGCCGATTGAAGATGGTACAGGTATTAGCAATGGCCGACAGCCTCTGATGCTAGGCAACGCTGGGGGCAACCTTCCATCTGATCAATTCGCTGCAATCCAGCAGGAGCTCGCGGACATTAGGGCTAATCAGGTCAGAATCACTAAATTGCTGAACATGACGCAAACAAGGCATGATCAGCTCTACCATCAGGCAAAGAATTTCCACCACATGCATGAACAGCATGACAACTCAATCAACGCTATCCTAACATTCCTTGCGACAATTTACAATAAGAACCTCGATCAGGGAACGACAATGGACATGACCAATCTCTTCAATGGTCTGCCCAATAAGCAAGGCCAAGGTAATGTAGTCGAGGTCGGTGACGACAATATGCAAGGTCCGAACAATGGTCAAAGTACGCAGCAGGCGTTCCGAAGACAGCCATTACTTCTCAAGGACGGCAGTGCGACCTCGCCAACCACGAGCGTTGACAGTCCCAATCATTACAATCAATCCTACAGCAAAGCGGCTCCGGAAACATATGGTTATCCTACGAGACCTCGCTCCAACATGAACTCTCCAGCAATACAGGAACTCTCTGACCATGGCACCCCCACCAATCGGTCCTCCCAGTCGCCGCCAACGAAGCCAGACCACGACACTGATCAGCAAATGCCTGAAGCAGACATAATGTCAGTAATCAATTCGCATAATGCAAATGCGCTATCTCCCAACGAGTCCACCAATACACGGATGGAGTTTCCTGAAGCTTTCTCCCATTTGCAGAATACCAACAGTCTGACACCACGCCAGCGTGAGGATATGCTCAACATGATGTCCAATGAGATGGCACATGGCCCTCAAAATGGCACGAACAACGGTAACAATAGCTTGACGTCTTATAGTCCGAGGGGTAATAGCGCCAAGGCAAGCCTCGAAGAGCTCGAATTCGACCGGGACTGTATCAGCCAGATCGAGAAACAGTTGCTGGAGCAATCCGCGCGTATGGAGAACTTGAAGGGCAATGTGGTTCCACTGAGTCCCACTGGTTCGATTCCGGGGGTGACGGATCAGAACTACAACAATTCAAACCAGGAACTGGGCTTTGACGACATTTTCAATACCACGGACTACTTCAACGGTGGCAATGATCTCAATGCAGATTTTGACTGGTCGAACACCAACGGCGACATACCTGATATTGACTTTAGTATCGATCCGCCCTCTGGTGAGAATGGGGTAGATACTGGCGCGGGTATGTTCAATACGGACGGGGCAGGGGGCAGCAGAGTGACGGAGGCCGGCAGCAGTGAGGCCACCAGCCCAGCCAACACCGCGGACGATGGCACTAACGGTGGGGACGACGCGGTAGGAAGTCCGGGGAAGAGGAGACGCATAGGTTGAAGCTGAAGGCTTCCACGCCACAGGAGCGACCCAGAAGTTGTGTTGATGCTGTGGTACCTTTGCCATCGAAGGGGTTTCGGCCCATGCCCAAGAGGCTATGAGCATGGTGATTATTGCTTTATGATATCCACGGTCGCTGGTTTGCTATGAAGCGGAGCGTAAACGGTTTTGCCAGCGGGCTTGAATGGATGATACCTATGGACATGAATAGATTGTATTGTAATGTAATCAGCATACGTACCTCCTTCCGGGGTCTCTTGCTATCCATCTCAACGGCAAAAACTTGCTTCATATATTTGCATAAGAAAAGCGTTGAGGACCTTGATGAGTGTCGAGTCACAGCTTGCTTTTTCTATTCGATACAATTGTATAACCGCATTACATACACACCTGGATCCAGAAAGTGCAATCTCCCCCCCTCTCTCTCTCCCTCCCTCCTTCTCTGCCAAGAGGATATCAATCTCGTGCTTTGTATGTACTTGTAAAATTCACATATGAAAATTCATACATATATGTATCCTCATCCGTCTATCCCCTTTCCTTTTCTTTTCCCTCCTCTTCTTCAGCCTGCAATCCAACTAACAAAAACAGCCCCCTCCATCCACATCTCTCATTCCCCCTATCCACCTCGGGCCTCTCCTCTCCTCTCCTCTTCCTTTCACTCCTGCTCACTTCCTCCCTCTCTCTCTCTCTCTCTCTCCCTCTTCCTTATTCCCCTTTCTCCTCCTCCTAATATTCCTCCATCCCTACCACTCCCTGCAAAAGACGAGCAAAAGTCATATTTTACACCCTGGTTGTATATATATATATATACAAATCGATAGGGCTGCTTCTCAACACTACATTGTCTATTTTATGTATATGGTGTAGAGGGTTTAATATTTCGATGCAAGCGGGTGGGGAGAGGGAGGGGATGGCGAGAGCGCGGGCAGGAAATGGGCTTGTTTGTTTGGAAGTTGTTTCGGGATTTTTTGTGAGGTGAGGGGTTTGCCAGTAGGAGGGGGAGAAGCAGGAGTAGAGGTGAGAGTAGGGCTAAGAGTATGTAGACGGGTAGCTGGGAGGGGTGAGGGCTGGTGTTGGTGTTTTGTTGTTGTTGGGGATTGGTGTTGGAGGTATTCTGATCGATGTGGAGGAATGCGATGCGGGATGGAGGAGTGACTGGGATAGGAAGGGAGAGTTAAGGGACGGCGGAATGAAAGGGATGGAAGGAATCGACGATGGTGCGACGAAGTCCATTGCTAGAGCGGAGAGGGGAGGAGCTTAGGTAAATCACGGCATGTAGGTGCTAGAGGAGAGAAGGGAGAGAAAGAGAGCAAGTCGAAAGAGGGTTATGTACTCCGGCCAGCTACTTACAACAACTGGATTTTTGTCTTGGTTGTATGTACTATTCAATGTTGGCTGTGGTTAGACGCCCAGGAACCGGGCTTGGGGAAAATTTGTTACATAGGTGTGGATGGACTGTCAACAACACCATGGCAGAGACTCACTGGACATGGATATAGGACGGCGCAAGTCACTTTGCAGGCATTGGAAGTCCAGAGTAGATGATTCTGAACCTTTTAAGCATTTCATTTAACCTCGCTAACATGAACACACAAGTCTAATTACACGCCCGAAGCACCAGCTTTTCTCTTTTTCGCTGTGCATCATAGCAACATTTGCTCTTCCAAGTAGAAACAGCACTCGGCGTATCCTCATCTCTGAAGCCGCATCATCATGCGGTTGCGCGAAAGGTATATTAGGCATGATTGATCTAGTCGACCTCTTCAACCGTTCTGTAAAAGTAGTCAGTACACAGTCGACCTTGTCAGCAATCGGAGGGTTAGAACTTACGGTCCATCATCATGACCACCTGCTCCACCGGGACCACCAGCACCTGGGAAACCACCGCCGGGCATTCCTCCGCCTGGCATACCACCCATACCACCTGGCATGCCACCCGGCATTCCACCCTCGCCACCAGCGCCACCGTACATCTTGACCATGATAGGGTTGGCAACACCTTCGAGCTGCTTTTGCTGGGATTCGTACTCTTCCACCGTCGCGGTTTGGTTATCATCTAACCAGTTGACGGTCTTATCAATCTCAGACTTGAGAGTCTCCTTCTCCGAAGCATCAAGCTTCTCATCAACCTTGGGGTCGCCAATGGTGTTGCGCAGCGAGTAGGCGTATGATTCGAGGGCGTTCTTTGCGGAGATACGAGCGGATTCAGCCTCATCTTCGGCCTTGTACTTCTCAGCCTCAGACAACATACGCTCGATCTCTTCCTTTGACAGACGGCCCTTGTCATTGGTGATGACAATCTTGTTGGTCTTGCCGGTACCCTTCTCAAGAGCTGATACGTTCATGATACCGTTGGCATCAAGATCGAAGGTGACCTCAATTTGTGGGACACCACGAGGCGCAGGTGGGATACCGGACAGTTCGAATTTTCCAAGTAGGTTGTTGTCCTTAGTGCGGGCACGCTCACCCTCGAAGACTTGGATGAGCACACCGGGTTGGTTGTCTGAGAAGGTTGAGAAGACCTCGGATTTCTTGGTCGGGATTGTGGTGTTGCGCTTGATGAGCGCAGTCATGACACCACCAGCGGTCTCGATACCGAGGGACAATGGCGCAACATCCAGCAGGAGAATTTCGTTGGTAGACTTGGACGATGTGTCACCGGAAAGGATAGCGGCTTGGACAGCTGCACCATAGGCAACAGCCTCGTCGGGGTTGATTGACTTGTTGGGCTCCTTGCCGTTGAAGAAGTCGGACACGAGCTTTTGAACTTTGGGGATACGGGTGGAGCCACCGACTAGGACGATCTCGTGAACGGATGACTTGTCGATCTTGGCGTCGCGGAGGACACGCTCAACGGGCTCCATTGTGGAACGGAAGAGGTCCTGGCAAAGTTCCTCAAAGCGAGCACGAGTGATGGATGTGTAGAAGTCAATGCCCTCGAAGAGCGAGTCGATCTCGATTGAGGTTTGTGCGGATGAGGAGAGAGTTCGCTTGGCTCGCTCGCAAGCTGTTCGGAGACGACGGAGTGCGCGGGCATTGGAAGAGAGATCCTTCTTGTGTTTTCGCTTGAACTCGTTGACGAAGTGGTTGACCAGGCGGTTGTCGAAGTCCTCACCACCCAAGTGAGTGTCACCAGCGGTGGACTTGACTTCGAAGATACCCTCCTCAATGGTGAGGAGAGAGACATCAAAGGTCCCTCCTCCCAAATCAAAGATCAACACATTTCGCTCACCCTCAGCCTTCTTGTCCAGACCATAGGCAATGGCTGCTGCGGTGGGTTCGTTGATGATACGGAGGACATTCAGGCCAGCAATGAGGCCAGCATCCTTGGTGGCTTGACGCTGGGAGTCGTTGAAGTATGCGGGAACAGTGACAACGGCGTTGTTGACGGTGCCTCCTAGGTATGACTCGGCAGTTTCCCTCATCTTGGTCAACACCATCGCGGAGATTTCTTCTGGTGTGAAAGATTTTGTCTCGCCCTTGAACTCGACTTGGATGACTGGCTTGCCGCCCTTGTCGACGACCTTGAAAGGAAAGTGTTTCATGTCGGCCTGCACTTCTGGATCTGCGAACTTGCGTCCAATCATGCGCTTTGCGTCGAAGACTGTGTTGGTGGGGTTCATGGCAACTTGGTTCTTAGCCGAGTCACCGATGAGACGCTCTGTGTCGGTGAAGGCAACGAAGGAAGGAGTTGTGCGGTTGCCTTGGTCGTTGGCAATGATCTCGATTCGGTCATCACGGAAAATACCTACGCACGAGTAGGTCGTGCCCAGGTCAATACCAATAGCTGGTGCCATGGTGTGTGTATGTGTTCAATGTGAGGTAGAGTGGCTGAAAGAAATCAATCAATTGGAGCCTATCGTCGTGAAATGGCGTGAAGAAGAAGAAGAAGAGTGTGATGGAAAGATGATTGTGACCAGAGCCTTTATATGATGCATGCCAAGAGAAAGAAGGAACTGGAAGGGACGAGAAGCGCCAAGCTCCTTCGGGAAAGGTCTAGTTCTCGTTACGAAAGCGTGGAGTTAAGGTATCTTATCGTTAAGGTAGAGTATGACGTTAGGCCCCACGAAATCAATTTCATGGATTTCTTTACACAATCCTAGTAAATAAATGGGCATCTAAGAATTCCCATAGTTTCCCACGGCTTTCGAAGAGAATTGACCCGCTATTCCGTGGTCTGTAGCCGTGAATATCGTAACTTTCCTATGAAAACGACGTAGGTTTTCCGCCTTTTTTTTGGCTGGAAAACTACCCCGGAATGAAAAATATTTCCCTATTCTGACCAAAATCCGGTAGGAGAAGCTGAGAATTGTGTTAAAATCTCCAGGTACACCTATCGGATAGTTCAGCTTCCGGGCAAATTTGGCCGTTATTTCGGGGTTGGAAGTCGGCGGCCAGGAACTCCTTTTTCAGCCCTATGGAATTGTATGGGATGAAGAGCTAAATTCCACGAATAGGGAAAACATGTGTGCAAATCATTGTGTATTCAATACTGGCTTTGATACGGAGAGTTTTTGAACCCATGTTCAACCATTCGGGAGCGAGAGAGATACTTTGAAGAGAAGGAATATTAGCACCATATGTCTAGAAGAATTAAAGAGCGGCTGGCCGCGCCCTCTATTTGCGCTACCCAGACTTGTAGCTGCTATACTGTTTAAGTGCCTCATGTCCTTGTCCATGAATCTTTAACCCCCCAATCCCTAAGGAAGTCCCTCTCTCCGTTCCCCGACCCCTTTGACCCTCTTTGATTTCGATGCGGCGATGAGAGTAGCATAGTGATTTTTTGGGCTTTGGAGATGTTGTAATAGCAGCTGAAGTACCGAAAATGGTCCTTCGAGCGCAAGGCCTTCTTCTTTTTCTGATGCTTGTACATCAGCTCGTTTTCTTCCTCTGTTGCTGTTGGGCTGGTTGGGCTAGCTGTGCCTTGGCTTAATATGATAGGTCGCCATTGACGAGCGAACTTGCGATGATAGTTGAGATATAGACCGGTATGATGATTAGGAGGCTTTGGGGTACGAATCTAGGTGCTTCTCCATTGACCTCGGCAGATGCTCCATGTCAAGGGTCCATTTGGTATCTACTACTTTCTGCCATATTGGTCGTCGAGACGACTTCATTGGTGGAGTTCGATTCCGTTGGCAAACTGGGCAAATAACCACCCAGTTTGATCCCTGGCACCACGCAAAGGTGGAATCCTGCCAGGGTCCGACACCACTTGTGTAAGTGGTCGGGAATGATGATGAGGTATTTTCCTGCTCACTCATCCGTCAACTTCATCTCATTGACTGCTGCGCTCGTCGTAAAAAGTGCAACGTGCTTCAGTTGTCACTCTAATATGTTGGTTCTCGAGCACCCAACCGTCAACTACACCTCATTGAACGCCGAGCTCGTCACACAAGGTGTTACGTGCTTCAGCTGTCAGTCTGATGCGTCGGTCATTGAGTGTCCACTCGCAAGTCTTCGCAAGGAAGAGGAGAATGGTGTTGATGGCGTCATTATGTTATTCATGTATGTGGTGGAAAGCTTTTGCTTCACGATCAAGTTGATCACATGCCGTTTGTGTCAGGTTCAACAAATCGATAGTCTGGGCTTGACCAGACCATATTTGTGATACACCTAACAAGTCGAGGATCATGGCTTGATTTGCCCGGATTTCCGCGAGCTCCTGCCAGATTGCCGCCAACAGGGTCGATTGATCAGGCGGCCCATCACGAGACGGTCCCGGCGACTGTTGCTCGGCTACCTTCTTGGCCGCCTTCTCGGCCGCCCGCAGCAAGTTTTGCCAGGCCTTCTCGTCGACGGTGCCTTCATCCCAAACCGGAAGATTAGCAGCTGGCTTGAAAGCGCAACGGTAACACTCCCATCGCTGTCTTCCAGGTTCAGAGGCATGGGACCCTTTCGGCAAACGCCATCTTGGTGCACTAGAGACCATGCCACATCCGGGACAACGGGCACCAGTAGTAGGCCTTTCGCCTAGCTGTACCCGCATTGCCTTGACATCAGCTCGTCGCGTCTCCAGCTCCAGCGGACGGTCCTTCCCATCTTTCGCTCTCTTGTACTGATAACAGGCCGCGCAGATTCAACCAATGAACGGCAGACCGGGGTTTCTGAGTACCAAAGGCGCGTTTCCATCGTCGAGCAGTTTAGGCAGACCTCGTCACCCTTGCGTCGCCCACGAGACAGTGGCTGAAGACACTGTACAGCTCCGTTCAAGGGTGTGTGCCTGGCCTCTGGGAGATCCTGAGGCATGGCTTTCCGGACCATCTCTACTGCCGAAGCATTGCCATACCTTCCATCATCGGACAGTGGCAAGGTCTGCAATAATATCGTCGACAGGAGCTCCATCAGCAACACGTATGGCTTCGGAGTCTCGCAGGAATTAAACACTGCAATGCAACGCAAGTTCATCCTGACGTCCATTCGAATCAGCCAGTTACCATTTCTCTCACTCTCGGCTTTCTTGCTGCCCTTGTTGACGCTAATATAGCTGCTCAGTCGACTGTCTATGCCCAACTGAGCTGTCTCCGATCCGCAGTATTGGGTGGTAACCGGTTCTGACATATCTTCGTCGACTTCTTGAATCAAGATGTCGGTATAGACTGCCCAGAGCTTGAACCCCTCCAATCATGAGGAAGCATCAACAGTTCCTCATTGAGAAAAATGCATAGCGTCATAATCGTAACTAACGGAAATATGCTGCTTGAGAGATGAATAGATTCATGATAGAGAACAGAGTCCAGGTGACGTAGATGGCCATGGACATCTCTAGTACTACTGAAAATGAAGAGATTGTAGAATACTTGGTAAATATATTTAGGGACAAGAAAGGTTGCTGCGGCCTTCGGCCGCGCTAGTTCAGGGTTCATGTTCATAGGGCTGGATGCGCTGCGCAGTAGGCATTTTTTGATTATTTTTGCTTTATCTAAGTAATACGTGACTTCTATTTAAGGCCCTTTAGCCTAATTAAAGAAATTCTACTATTATTATAATTTAATTATAAGTTTAAATCTACTCTAAAATTATAGTATTTATAACAATAATAATAATAATTAATTATACGTGCGATATATGCTATTAATCTAAATAAGATAGATAAAAGTAACTACTCTTAAGAGTATTATTTAAATTATATCTTATTATTAATATTTGACTAATACTATAATATTATTGTAATTGCTAATATAATTTTTAATAGGCTTTTAGAAAATCTTTTTTTTTTTTAATAATTTTCTAAAATGTTATAAAATCACTATATCGCGACTACATTATACGTAGTAGTTATAACACGTATAAGTAGCTTTAACACGTGTATTAACGTAGTAGTAAGATTATACGATATAGGGTTTAACTAAGATGAAACTTGTTAGCGGGGAACCTCAACTCGGTAGCGAGATTTACTAATAATTATACGTTCTTAATCTTAATGTAATACACGCATTTCGCTAGCTATAATATATATCTAGCTTCGACTATAGTGATAGATAACTATGAAGAATAATATAGATATAGTCTAGGAATATAAAGATATCTACGTTAAGCGATTATAATAGATACGTTATATAAGAAGATAGATATAGAAGAATACTTTTTTGTTAAACGTAGAACTCGATAGCGATAGTAGAGAAATAAGAAGCGTGTTTATTAATTAATAATATTCGTTATCGATTTAATTTCGTAGCTATTTCGAGATAAAAGATCTACTATAGTTATTAAAGGTCTATTTCGTTTTCGATCTAATTATTCTCGCTAAGTGCGATATATTTATTCGTTATAACTTTATTTCAGGTCTTTATTTGTTACTCTTCTTTAAAGATAATCTATAACTTTAAAATTCTTTTATTTATAGATATATATTCGATAAGTGAGACCTAGTTATAATTATTAGATTGCGTTATATATATCTTCTTCTAATGCTTACTAATTACAATTTTCTCTTTCTTAATAATTTCTTACATTAAGCCCTTCTTATTTATATTTTAGATATTCGTTTCGTTAACTAAGTACTTAGTCTTAACGCTTAAAAATAGAGCGAATTATTAATTAGATATTTAACGATCTGTCATGGGAAAGGTCTGGGATTGATGGTTGAAAAGTTATTGAATTCTAAGGGCCGCAGTGGCGGAGATCTGCTGGGGAAACTAATACAAATTTGGCCTAGCCTACCCGATCCTTCCCCGATCTTCTCTTGGCATACAGGAAAACCGTGATAATATCTCACAACAATAAAGAAAAAATAAGCGACCTCGCTTGCTTAGATATCGCTAAAAGTATATAATGTAGAAGTAGTTAGAATATCATAACAATAACAATTATTGATTAATATCTCTCTCTAATAATTATATAAACGCTATCGAGTAGAGAAAAGTAATTCTCGATTAATAATACTCGTTAAGTCGTTTGAATATAGCTATAAGATAAGTAGATGTAACGTAATATTAGATAACATTAGCAGTAGCCATTGTATCCTTATACTATTATACTAAGTCATCGAAGTTAATAAGATCTCTAGCGTTATATCATTGATTATATTTAGGCCCGTATCTTAATTATCTAATGAGATACTATATAACATAGCCTCTACCTTTTCGAATAACTTACTTATTAAGAATTCGCTTTACTTCCCAGGACTTATACTTATTAGTATTCTCTTTTATATACACACTATTTGACTAATTAGAGATAGAATAATCATACGAGTTAGAGTTAGAAGTAGGGGTAGACTCTAGTTAAGCAATATTAAAGATCGGATATATATTTCAATACTCTAGGATAGCTAACTTATAGACTTATTTGTCAATTTTCTATAGTATTTCGAATAAATCGATATATTGCTAAGATAGCTTAATAATAATAATAGTAGTAATAGAAATGAAATAGTCTTTATGCAGTCGTAAATAAGCTTAATCGCCCTACTTAAGAAACATTAATTAATGCTTTCTATTATAGTGATATTTTTGATTTATCTGAGCAAATAAAATAACGTTAGCTATCTAAATACGAGTAACGATAGACTATAATAGAGATATAGTAACTTCTCTAAATAGATCAAGTGATCTATTAAATTAAAATCCGTAAGTTAATTCGTTAAGAGTTTTATTAATCGTAATTAAGATCGAGTTATTAAGTAAAGCCTATATTCGCGAAAGAACTAACGATTAAAGAGCGAGATTCTACATAATATATAGATAGAATCGTAGTACTATTTTCGCTATTTAATTAGTTCTTTCGCTATTTTTATTCGTCTGAGAATAATAGATAATTAAATAAAGCAAGTTTACTCCGAGCTTCTTAAAGAGCTTCGATCAAAGCTTAAAAAGAAACTTTCTATCACGATTCATAAGTAAAATCTTTAAGATTTCTTAATTCATGATATCAAGTCTATTAAGTAATGTAGTAGCTTATTAAGCGACGAAGTAGTTCTTTTTATTAGACACGAAAGTTACCTTCTTTATAAACTTATCTATTATAGAAAAAATAGTATTAAATTCTTTTTTTACTAATCTTAAGAGTGTTAGAATAAAATTCAAAGTAAGTATATAAAATAATACTAACGGGGACTCGATTGACTACAAGAAGTTATAAGAACGATACCGGCGTATTTAAAGAATAAGGTATTGAGGGCAAAATCTAATATACTGCCGGAGATACTTAATCAACTTATAAATATACTACGTATTCGAAATCCTTTTATAAGATCTCTCAAATCCCAAATAATTATCTCCATAAGCTATTTCAAGAATAATTTTAATTATGCTTTAAAATATATAAAGGCGCTATACGCCGATAAGCTTGCTAATATAAAAGAAAAGATTTTAATACTTCTACGTAATATCTTCTATATATCTACTACAAACGAAAGAAAGATTAATAACGTCTTCGTTAATATTCTCGTTCTTAGCTATTAAAGTAGAGATTCTAACGTAAAATAGATCTATTCTATAGTCGTCTTCGAGGCCTTTAAGAAACGTAGAACTTATCTTTATAAGTGTAGTGATAAAGAGAGCGTCTAGCTTATTATACTCATTAAAAAGGAATATATTATTATTATTAGCACTCGCAAGTCTTGAAAGTATATCTAGGACGATATGTTCTTTTCCAGGCTTATATCGAATATTAAGGCGGAATTATCTAAGAAATTAAGAAGCTCTAATAAGATAAACGTTTATTCTTATAATGAAATTTATTGAGGTAATCGATAATTATCTCATAATGTTTAGGATAATAGAATAATCTATTTGAATAATAGTAATATACTTCGAAGAGTTTATTAGATACCTTATTTTCTTGAGCACTTAGACGAAGCCTACTACTTCTAGCTCTATTAATTAATAGTTTTTCTTAGCCTAAGTTAATCCTCGAGACAGATATATAATTATTTAAATTATCGTGCGGGGAGGTTATTTTAAGCTTAAGTTTAAGCTTAAATTTAAATTAAATTCTTTATCCTTAATATAAAAAACCTATACTTTAAAACCAAATTCTTTTGAAGCATTTAAATTCACTCAAATTAATCTATTGAAATTATAATAAATAAGCATAAAAGATTAAGATAATACTACTTATAGACTATTAAAACTTGCTTATTCTAGCTTAATTAATAATAATAATTTAAAGCGTAAAGAATAGACACGACGAGAATTGCTTTTCGACGAAGCTTCTTTTAAAAGTCTTATCTTAAGAGTCTATAGAGGTGCTATAAGCTATGTATAGTAATAGATCGAGCTACGAAGATAGCCTATTAAACCGAGATAATACTCTAAGTCTTTAAGAGTTACGGGGTAATTTAGCTTAATAATCGCTTTAAGCTTATTATCTATAGTAGTTATTCTTAAAGAATTAATATATCGATTAAGTAGATTAATATTTAAGTATCTTAAAAAGATCTTTTTAGATACGATTAAGATATTATACTTAATTAATAGTTAAAAAAGTCTTCTTAAGTAATAGAGGTGCTTAAAGAAGCTATTAAATTCAATAATAATATTATTAATATAGGCCTAAGCGAAGTCTTTAAGAGCTCTTAGAATATAATTAATTCTTCTTTATATATAGACAATTAAGTTTATATAGCTTATAATTAAAACGTTAAATATTTCTTATTCGCGGTGAGTGACTATTATAAGTATATATCGATAGTCGAGATATATAAGTTATTAATAGAAGAATAATACTATATTTAGCATTATTAGATAAGTGTAATTAAGTAGCTTCGAGATAATATTAGATTAAAGAGACACGGGATAGACGTCTGGTATAATAAGATTATTTAGCCTATGAATATTAATTATTACTCTATTCTTTCTTTTATTATTTAATAGAGTTTTCTAAATAACGAAGATAGAATAGCTAAACGAAGTTAACTGCTTAATATACTTTAGTCGGCCTTGCTATTATAGAGCATTAAAGATTTTATTAATTATTACCTTATCTGTCAAATTAAGAGAATAGACTTTCGCTCTCTTATTACTAAATAGTCTCGACTATTAATTATCTCGTAGAGAAAGCTTTATTTATTTATTCTATAGCACTTTAATAAAATCTTTTTTCTTTTAAAGAGACGAAAATTTATTAACTAAGTTAGTTAATTGCTATCTTTTCAACTTATTTTTATAGATTATTATATCATTAGAAAGCTTTAATTTTATAATTTATATAGAGATATTAATCGAAATATAATTAATTAAAGACGAGAAATTATTAGCTAAACTTATTATTATAATAGCGACGAAAGTAGCTACTTTCTTCACTCAATTAGATAATTTTAAAGGCATTTCTACATTAATAAAGAAAACGTTTTCGTAGTCGACTTCTTGTAGTATTTTTAGGTGTAATTTCTTGAGAATTTGTATAGTATAATTAGTCTTATTTTTGACTATCACACCGGCAATATTAGCATCAACCATATAAGTAATAATTAAATTATACTGCTTTGCTGGTTCGAAAATAAAGTCCCTATTAGATAGATTCTTGAATATAATAATAGATAGAATTTGCTAAGCTCTCGATGCAATAGTAAGTACCTTTTATGCTTAAATTAATCGTTTTATATACTAATCGACATTGTAAGTTATAATTTTAATAATAATATTATAACTATTAATATATACTTCGTTTTTGCTCATATTAAGCATAATCTTCTTCGGTCTTATAATATTATTCTCCATTAATAGATTTACCTTTAAATTATTAATCAGATAAATCTCTCTCGTAATATAAGTAAGAGTTTTATTATTATTCTTCTTAAGATCTAAGAGATATATAGAAATAAGTATATATTTATTAGTGTTATATATTGTAGAATTAAGTCCTTTAACACGCAAATAAGATAATATCTTTTTAATTTCCATATTAGAAAGAAGAGATAAAAGTTATTACTTATCGATTAATATTATACTAGTTCCTAAATTAGCATATTCTTTCTTATCCTTAATTATATTCGATATAAATCGTAGTAAAATATAAGCGTAATTCCAGTCACGAAAGCTAAAATCAGTGCCTAATCTAGCTCTATCCTTGAAGTCTAATTAAATAATTTCCATAATAAAAGTATCGATATTCGTTTATATATTTGTCGGCGATTTAAGTGATTTAGAATAGTATTTAGCTTGTAAATACTTATATAATTTCGACTTAGAGGAGAAAGTCAAATTATAATTCCTATAGTACGTTTGAATACCTACGTATCTCGCAAAAGAATTATTATGATATTAATTATTCAACTTATTAAAATCATGATCTAATTGCTAATCTTGATAGTTATTAATTTTAGTATTCTATTGAAGCGTATTTTCTTTCGCTTGGCCTGGATTCTCTTGCTTATTTTTAGTCGCTTCTACTTGATAAATAATAGCCTTAGATCTAAAATTCTACTGAAATTATTAACGATTTTCGAGATTGTTTGGGCTTTCGAATTTTCGATCTACTGTTTGTGATAGTCGATTCGTTAAATCTAACGTGTTTTGCTATTCTTTAACTTATACGAAAGGCCTTTGATTCGAGCCTTGCTATGGTCGTGAATCGTAGCGAGGATTTGATTGATAGCCGTATTGCTGAGGGCGGTAAGTATTCTAATTATAGGAGTTAGAAGATTGAAATGGTGGTTGCTGGCGGTACGACTACTTATATTATTGCTACTATTTAAATGACTAAGAATTCTATTAATCTTGATAAATTGAAGTTGATAAGAAGCTTTATTGAAATATATTTCTTAGCGCATTTCGATAGATATTCTCACGCTATTAATTCTACTAATTTGACTAATTATAATGCTATTGCTAAGATCTTTAAACGAAAGTCTAATATTACTATTGACGAGTATATAGCTTAAATTAAGCTACTTTCTTTATATTAAGTATTTGAATAAAGCTTGCAATAATAGTAGCTGAATTTAATAGGTCGATAAAGACTCGTAGCTCTGATACGATTCCTTGATAGATAAATGTCAACTAATTTTGAATGCCATTAATATTAACTAATTTTATATATCTTACTATTACTTATATATAGCTAGTAGGCTCTCGTCGAGAATAAGTATCTATTAACGTATACTTCTCTATAATTAGATTTGAGAGTGTTATTCTCGGTAACTTCTTGAATCTTATAAAGAGAGCTCTATACTATTCTTTCACTTCACTACCTTCTACACGAAGATCTCTCCGCTCTAGATTTAATAGCTTTAAAGTATATTAAGCAAGTGTAGAATTACGAAAATAAGTATTTATATTAATACGAACTATAGCTTCTTCTTTTATAGCTATTAAATTATGAATTCTTTTAATAAATAGAATTATATTGCGATAATACACGTTCTTTTTAATAGTTATAATCTCACTTTCTTCGTAAGACTTATTTAAAAAAGAATCGAAATAGCTTAATTTTGTAGCATTTCATTTACTATTAGAATTTATTGCAATTACACTTATAGTAATAGGTCCGGGCTCTTTAGGCGGGCCTTATTCTCCCCTTAATCTAGTAGATAATTATAGATTATTGATAATATTTGTAACGGCGGAGTTAATAGTATTGTTAATTATATCTTATAGTTATTAAGCTGTGAAATTGATAGTTATCTTCGATGTAGTTTGACTTGATAACCTATAATAAAAAGAGTTCGAATTATCGATAGTAGTGTTCGTAGTCGTTGACTTCTTATAATTTTTTAGTAAAGGCGGTGATAAAGAAGACGACTTATCTAATAAAGAATCACGATTATTATTAATAGAATTGTTATTAATATTAGTAGAATTATTATTAGTTAATAATCGATTAGGTGTATTTTTAGTAGAAGAAGAATTAAAGAGTAAGTTTTTAAGAGACTGAGTGACTTACTTAAAACGTCGGATAGATTTACGAAAAGTAGGTTTATTAACGACTTAGTTAGATGGTCAACGGTCTTGAATAAAGAAATAAGTAGTTGTTCTTGATGAATTAGTAGTAAAATTAATAGTAGATATCAACTTAATAGGCCTGAGAGTGTTGGACGTGAGATGCTTATAAATCTTCTTAATATCGTTAGATATCAAATTAGCGTATTTGTGGCCAATGATAATAAATTCCTGAATATCAAATGCGAGGTAGAGTACTTATCTATCTACTAAAGTAGTTAGCGTTAATTTGTGAGACTAATTAACAAAGAGCAAAGAGTAAAGAAAGCTAATAAGATCTTGCTAATCTAATAACTTACTTATTTGATAAATTCGATGACGATAAGTGAGATATATTAATGAAGGACTTCTTCTAAACGATTCGACAGTCAGTTAATATCGAAATTAAGCGTTGTTATTATATTATCATGGGAAAGGTCTAAGATTAATAATTAAAAAGTTATTAAATTCTAAGGGCCGCAGTGACGGAGATCTACTGGGGAAACTAATACAAATTTAGCCCAGCCTGCCCTATCCTTCCCCGATCTTCCCTTGGCATATAGGAAAACCGTGACACGATCTTAGATTATAACACTTTTCTTATTAAGCGGAGAAATAAATACTATTTTAAGCTAATCGTAATGATCTAGGAATTTTTAAATTTAGTTAACTTTAAAGAGCGCTCTATCGTTCTTCTTATCTAGTAGTTCCTTAGCTATTTCTTATACTTAATTCACTCGTGTCGACTATTCTCAGCGCTATAGACGTAAAATTCAATTAATTATTACTATCTCCTTCTAATTATTAAGTCGCTAACGTTATTTACAATTCTTCTTCTTTAAGATTATTTTCTTAAGTCAACTTTATAGTATAAAGTTAAAAACCTTATATATTCTAGCAATTTTTCGTAAACTAATTGACTTTTCTCGATACTTATAAATCTTTAAAGCTAATTATATATAATCTTCTTACGCGATTTTAAATAGATTAGATAATTAGTCGTTAGAATTAGTCTAAGTTAAAGAATTTAGAGTTATTCTTAATAAGATAGCGTAATTAAGTAATTAATTAGATATATTAAAAAAATACTAAAGCTTTAGCCCTATAGACTAACGGAGTGAGAGATAAACCCTTCTATATCGATAAGGGTAAAATATTTTTCTATTATATAAATATCAATAAACGAAAGACTTAAAGGCTTTTCCGCTATATAATCTTTCTACTTATTAATAAAACACTATTATCTAAAGTAAGAAATATAGGGCTACGTTTTACTATTAATACTGCGTTTCTAAAGCTTAATAATCTCGGTTAATAATTCTTTTCTTAAGCTTTAAGAGTGCTTTATCTTAATCTCTATCTAAGTTAATTCGAATAAGCGCTATAAGATCGAATTAGTAAAAGAACTCGAAGACTCGCTATATTTTTTATTCTAGACGTATAATATAAAATACTTAAGACTACGCGGGCGTTAGCTTCTATCTCTAAAGAATAATTACTCTATAGTCGATAAGTAATCTTTCTCTTATAAATTCCTTAAAGCTAGGTTAAATTATTATAATCGTATTCGTTAGTCGACTTCTTAGAACTAACGTAATCGATAATATCGCGATTTTTTTTCTTATAAATAATATTTATATAATAGATTAAAGAATAGAGTGAAATAGTTAAAATAATAATCTTATAAAGATAGCAAAGATTAAGAGTGATCTATTCGAGGTGATTCGCCGTTAGCTTTCTTATATCTTCGATATTATCTAATATAACTATATAATATATTAAATTAATCTATCTAAAATAAAGTATTTGCGATATTCTAAAAAAGAACTTACTCTTTTCTCTAAAGCTACGTGAGAAGTTATAAAGATATCTCGCTTATTAGGTATCGAAATTATACTTCGCCTTTTAAGAAAAGAGCGATATTATTGCTTTTGTATATAAGTTATAGATAATTAAATACGCAGTTGAGAATAGTCGATCGCCAATTTTCTTTCTTTTTATTCTATATAATTATCGTTTATGTCACGGTTTTGGCATCTGTTCTCCGCATGCCAAGCTCGGTGTGGATCAATGTTGCTCCGGAGAAGAGTTTTCAGAGCCTTCGTAGCATATTCAGTCAATGGAAGCAGTCAATCCCACTACACGTCCATTCGTTCGTGACAGTTTAGCGTTCTTTATCTTATATTCTCTAAGATATAATAATAGAGATAATCGAAATTTAATAATTAACTATTCGAGTGAATTGAAAATTATAACGATTTATTTAATAAATAAGAAGAAGTAATAAATAAATTAAATAGACTTTTATTAATGCTATATTCGCGAAGCTTAAGAAAGTCGATAAAAATATATTTCTCGACTTTAGCTAATATAACGAAGATTATATAATTTAATTCTAATTATAAAGAATTACGTGTAAAGCGTGTTGAGATAAACGCTAATAAATAAATAGAGCGTAAATTTAAAGTCGAGAGTAGCGATAAAGAGATCGAGATTTTTAGTAATACTTTAAGACGTAGATATAGAATCTTTATATCGTTCTTATCTAGCCTTTCTATATTCGTAATATCTAATATTAATAATATTCCTAGACTATAAGCAAAGCGTATTAACACGAACGTTAAAGAATTTATAAAGCGTAGGTTTATAAGGTCGAGACTTCTAATAATACTTTAAAGCGTAAGTATTAGACGTTTACGTGATCTTAACTTAAAGCGATTATAATAATTCTTATTAGTAATAATAATAGTAATCTTCGACTAAACTATATTCTTAAAGATCTTAACGTATATTTTTCTAATTATAAATACTTTCTCGCGCGATATAATCTTATAGTGCTCTTCGAATACGTCTATAATTTATATCTTTTATTAATATAAAAGCTAAGGTGTTTACTCTTAACTACTTATCGTTATAATATATAATAATACTCTCTAGCTTTTAATCGATATTCTTTAAGATTTATAGCTTTAATCTCTCTTTTATTATAATATCAAAATTTATAATTATCTCTTTTCGACTCTATTAATAGCGGATACTTTTCGGGAATTAATTAAACTAGGCGTCGATGCTAGCGATAACTTTAGTAATGCTAGGTATTCTCTTCGTATTATCTTAAGAATATATAATATTAATATTCATAAGTATTGTTCTATCTTATTTAAGAAATCTCAGATTGTCTAATAATAGTATATAATTCGTATCTTCGCTCTTTAAGTTTATTTTTAGAATAATATTAATAAAGATTATTAAATCTTCTTTATTAAATTTATTTATAAGATAATAAATCGTTTAAACGTCTATATTTAAAAGTTAAAGAAGATCTATTAAAAAATAGAAGAGTAAGCTAGACGAATATATTATATATAATATCGCCGAAGTACTTAATTCTATTATAAAGTCAAGAGTCTTTGAATAATAGAATTATTATTAATATATTAACGCTATTAAGCTTACATTTATTAAGAGTCGAACGAAGCTCTACGTTCACGAAAGATTTATTTATCTTTATATTTAACTTATCGTCTAATCGTTTTAACTCTATAATTAAAGAATCGAAAGTAAGATAAAATTTCGCTTTCTTATTTTATAGTTTATATAGCTTAAAAGAGATAATTAAAGCATTATATTATTTCTTAAGTCGAGTTGTAAATATCTTAATCGCGACGTTAATTCGTAGCATTGCTTAAGATAAAATAATAGTAGCTCTCACGAACTTAAAGTCTTTCATATTTTACGAAGCGTTACTCTTCGACTATAATAACTAAGTCTTAGCTTTATTAAAATACGTAACACTCGAGTTATTAAGCACGCGTTTTAATACTATAATTATACTAGCGTTAATTTTAATTTTAAACGCGAACTTTAAATAAATAATAAGTTTAATAATTTAAAATTAGATGAAAGATCTAAAGAAAGAGAATATATTAGATTTTCAAATATTTCTAAAAGTACTTCGACTAGACCTAGACCCTTATCTTTTATTATTATTCTTAAGGTATTTTACGTAGAAGAACGTATAGCAATCGTAAGCATTCTTATAATTTAATTTTTATTTAATTTTCTATCGTAAGACTAATTAAATATAATAGTATAGAGTTATATAGAAATTTAGATAGAGTTGTTCTTCTTATTAGAAAAAAAGATTATTAGCACTTATATAATATTTATATTACGAGATATAGCGAATTTAAGAATAATCGCCTTTGATACTTTAGAGTTAGACTATATTCTAAGAATCGATTAGCTTCTATCGTTAAATCTAAGTAAAAAATCGATCTTAAAGAAAATTCTTCTTTACGCTTATTATTACTTCTAATTAATATTCTTTTAACTTAAATTTAATCTCGTTTACATTATTATAATTAAACTTAAAATTCTTACTCGCCTTATCGATTTAATTAGATTATATCTTTTTATAAAAGAAATTAATAATTAATTAAATATAAGATAACGAAGTTTTATCGATAACTTTCGTGTATAACGTCTTGACTTAAAGTCGAAATAGATTAGCTAGATATAATAATATAGAGTATTATAAGAATCTAGATAGAATTGTTCTTTCTATTTAATTAGAAGACTATTAGCGCTTAGATAATATTCAAAATACAATACGTATCGAATTTAAGTATAATTGCGTTTAAGTAATTTAATAAACGTAGTAATAATTTTAGAGTGACTTCATCTAATCTCTATATATTAATATATATATAGAGTTATTATATTTTAGAAATAATTTTATCTAATCGTTATGTTAGATTATAATTATAAAAGACTATTAATTTAACGCTATAAGGTTGAAACTAAGAGGAATACTCTCGTAGAATAAATACCTAGGAATTATAATTAATAGATCGTTAATAGACGTTGAGAATAAAATTATATCTTATAATAATAAGTGCCTAATTTTATTACGAATATTGTAGTTCGAGTTAGGTTATAAGAAGAATAATATTCTTATATAATAATAAATTAGATCTCAACGCGATATCGACTAGAAGTGCAATTCTATAAGATCTTAAGCAGATAGCAGTTATTCATTTCTTTTAAGAGTTTTATAAATTAATATTAACTATATTTAAAATAATAAGAATTTAAATTAGGGATTTCGTTAATTAAGAATATATTAAAATTAAGCTTACTATTAATCGCTATAGCTCGATCTATTATTTGCTTAATATAATCTTTTATTATTATAACTTTTAGTTCGTGCTTTTTATAGATATTAATAAGTACTTTCAACTATAATGCGAGTGCCTTCCATTCGAGAGAATTTTATCTATAAATTCTTATTACTATATAAAATATTTAAAGAATAATAAAAAAGACTTACTAAGATTGTATATCTCTTAGTAAATATCACGATTTATATTATAATAGTAATCTTCGTTTCTATTAATCGACTAATATCATTAAAGAAAGATTTAGTTATAATTACGTTCTTAATTTTTATATTATAGTAAATGCTTTAATTATGCTTCGTAGCGAATCTTAGATATTTAACTTTCCTCTTTCGATTCTTCTAGTATATACGATCTCGTAATTATCTAATATTATATCTTCTTATCGCATATAATCTTATCTAAGTTAAGAATAATGCTTTATAAACGATACGTAAGTTAATAGCTAAATTACTCGATATCGGCGAGCCTATTAGACTACGTCTCAACTTTAATATAAGTGCGATACTCTCTTTTATATCTAAGAGCCGTTATATTCTTAAGACGTTTATATACTATAAAATATTAATTAAATTTTAATAATATAATATTAAATACTTATATCTAACGTCGATGATATTAAGAGATCTTAAGAGCTATTCTCTAATTTTCGCCCAATAGTTATCGAATATCTCAATCTAAATATCTATATATATAATATTCACAAAGCGATATATCGTATATTAATAGTATTCTTTAATTATCTACTTTATTATTAGACTAGCTTCTATGCCTAAACTTATATTTACACTTATAACTTTAATCTCTCTAGAAAATTTATCGAGATTAAGTTAAGCGTTTATAACTTAAGTAATCTTATCTCTACGTACTCGATCGATACTATAATTTTCTATTTTCGCTTCTTATATTTTCACGTAGATACGTGCTCGACGATTATAGCGTTTAATTTAAATAATAACGAGTGCTTTATTAATAGCCTTATCGTACGTCGTTTAATTAAGTATTTAAGAATACGTAATCTTTTAACGAAGTAATTACGTCGCTATTTTACGATATTAAGTTATCGACGATTTAAAGAATTTCTTATAGATTCGCTTCACTTCGTCGAATAGCGACGTGTCTACGTATTACCTAAAAATGATTTATCTTTTTCTCGTTGCTATAATATAATAGAGCGTCTTCACCTTTTTTATAATATCTTCAAAAACTTTAAGTTAATATTCTAAACTTATTTAGATTATAAGCTTATAAGTTCTAATATTTATCTCGCCTAAAAGAGTGAGATATATATTACGAATAATTATATAAATTTCTTTAAACTAAAAATATTTGAAAGCGGAGTTTTTAAGAAATTATAATAGAAGAAGTATAAGTTAAGAGTCGTTTATAATTTTCGTAAACTTTCGTTGAAGCTATATTCATTACTTCTAAAAGAAGCTACTCTAAGAACTTATATTAATCTCTCTTTTGATTGCTCTTTCGAATTTTATAATTTATATTATTAAGATAACGAGTAAAATCTAATCGATCTTCATTTCGAGGTTTATATTAATTACAAGATATAATATTATTTAAATATATTAGTGTTCGAGCTGAATAATTAGCGATATAGTAATATTAAGAACTTACGCTAGGGAAGTAAGTGGAATTATTTAGTTGAGATCTTAGTAGACTAATATGCTTAAGTCTTAATTCGTAGTAAATTGCGATATACTAGTTATTATTTCTTTAATAGAAGATTGTAAAATAAATTAATAAGATAATAAAATAAAGATATAATAATTAGATAGGGTGAAAGATAATTAAATAAAGATATTGTAATTAAGTAAAATAAAAGAATTAATTAAAGATATAATAGTTAAGATAGATAAAAGAACGCTAGTAGACGAAGAATTCTAATAGACGTAAAGTAAAGTAAAGTATTCAATAAAATCGAGTGAAAGAAGTCTAGAGTTTGATTAAGTATAGATAGGGTATAATAAATATAGAATCGCAAGTCTATAATATAGAATTAAGAGTATAAGAATATTTAGCGTAGTTTATAAAGATTTTTTAAGTAGTATTCTAATTATAAGTACTCGATAATTATTTTATTTTAGCGTTATTTATTTAAGAATATAATAAAGTCTCTAAAGATCTTTATAACATATAATTAACGATTAATAAACTCTTTATAAAGTCTTCGTAATTTAACTTTAGAAGAAGATCTTATTAAGGACTTAGAATAGTAATAAGAGTGTCACGTTAATTATTAACTAGATAATAGATAAGAAATATACTAATAACGCTATTATTATTATTAACAATCTATTATCTGAGTCTATAGATATCATATCATGTAGGGGCGTTATCTCCTTTCTCTCTATCGACGACTTTCATATTATCGCTAATTATTAAGACTTCTTTCGTCGCATTATTTATAGTCTAAAATACTTCTATCTTAAAATCGAATCTAGACTTTCATTTTTTATCGATATAAGCTTCGATTTGAGTGTTCGAATATAGCATATAATAGAAAATCTCTTATATTTATTCGAGTCGATATACTCTTTTCGATACTTATTTATACTAATTTAAATAATAAATTAACTCGTAGAGAATTACGACGATTATACGCGTTAGATTATAGCTCGTATCTATAACGTCAATAGTCTCGATTAGATAATCTAGCTTATCGTCTATTAGCGATATATTTATATTAAGGTTTACTTCTCTTATAAAGGCTTCTACTATCTTTTTACGATTCTTAACGTTATCGTATATTATTCTTAAATATCTTTAAAGAGTTAAATATTTTTAAATATACTATAAAATAAGAATTAGAGTTATCTTTTTATAATTAAAAGAGGAAACGTGCTATCGAGTGAGTGAAAGAGATCTTATAAAAGATATATAAATTAAAATAACTTAATTTTTGAGAGTATTTACTCGTTTAACTACGAGTGTTACTTCGATAAAGCTAGATATAATAAGAATATTGACGTCGATATATTTCTATAGAAGCTTCGCTATTGAATTAAGCTTAGAGAATATAATTACGAGACGAGAATACTTAATATTTAGAGTATATTCTTTTTTTATCTGTTCGTTTCGAGAATTCGTAAATATGAATTTAGTCGTTATATTCGTTTATCTATGCGAGTATTTATATAATACTTCGACTAGATATAGTAAATTACTATAGAGACGTAGAAGTCGTGCGATATTAAATATCGAGTTAAAGTTTAATATCGTCGGCCGTTAAGAATAATCTCTAATATAATTAGATATATATTTTTATTTATCTTATTAATTCTATTTTTCTTTAAGCTCTACGAGGAACGTTTTTTATTAATTTTATACGATAGTAAAATACGCGACTTAATATAAAGTAGAGAATTTACTATATAAAACATAGTGATATAGTTTCTTTAGTTCCACTAGTAATTATTCGTATTATCGACTATTATTATATCGACGAATTAAGAAGTTGAGAGGTAATCGACTAAATACTTAAATAATTCTTATAACTTACTTTTAAAGATTAATGTCGAATTTATTATCTCTATATTTTTAAATAACTTTAATTATAACTATAATGTTCTACGAACGAAATTTATAATATCTATAATCCGATTCGTCTCATAAAGAGCTGCTTATTATATTTATTAACGCGATAATGTCTGTAAACTCGATAATAATTATCGTTCTAGATATTATAACGAGTTAGAAGCGTAGATATAGTCGAACTATCTTTATGCTAGCGAGTATTTCTTAAGGCCCTCTATTTATATTTTTAATCGTGTGACTCTCGTTAATAATTACAAATTCGTAATAAAATTAATCAATTTTTTAAAAGAGATTTTACTTCTACTTGTTTTTAGTAATCGAGTATTTATATATTTTCTTAAATTCGTTGACATTATTTTAACTTTATTAGATAATTAGTATTTAGATACGAGTGCTTTAAGAAATCGGGTAATTATATTATATCGAAGTAATAGCGGTCTTGCTTTTCTAAGGATCGTTACGTTGATATTAGACGATCTTAATCGTATTAATTCTAGCGTTAGTTAGTTCGTATATAGACTCTAAAGTAATATTGTATATAATCGCAAGCTTTAAGCTAAGCTTATCGAAGTTAACGAGATTTTTTAAGTGCTTAAACTATAAAGCGATGTTCGTTGAAAGCACGAAGAAAATAATTAATTCGTCGATTACGTTTATGTTATGATATTTCGAACCGGGTTTATAAGGGTAAGTGTAGAATTAATCGCTGCTAGGGTATCTAAACTTAAGAGATATATTTTTCGAGTAATAGCGTGAGCGATTTAGGTTATTCTTTCGATTAAGCTTAATAAGCTATAATTATTTCCAGAGTTAAAACCGAAAAACCGCGACTGTAATATCTTCGAATATCTAGGCACGAAAATAATAAGTCGAGGTTACTATTTCTTAAGTTAATAAGTCTTATTTTCCTAAGACTTATCTCGTCTTCTATTAAATAGCTAAATCGATTATCTATTTCATAATTAAACTTTATAACGATATATATAAATAGTTATTATTAATAATAAATCGCTTTTTTTATTTCTGAAATCAAGATCTTTAATTTACTCGTAGATTTATTAGAATTCGGGATCTTTAAAAAAACGATCGCTTCACGTTAATTATCGTCGTAAACGTATTTATATAGTTAATTATTAATTACTTTGATAATTCTAGAAAGTAGATTAAATATTCTTATACTATTAGAGAAAAGGCGAATTAATCTTTTATCTATATCTGGGTGCGGCTCTTTTATTTTAGATTCGAAGATTATTTCATTAGATAATATCGTCTTATCGACTACTTTTAGTTAATTCTCTATTTCGCTAATTAACGATAATAGGTAATTACTCGTAGAATCGTCGAATATTAAAATAATTATATCGAGATTATTATAACTCTTTCTTCTCTTTCTCATAGATACTACTTATGAATCTTCTTCTTTCTCTTTTGTTATATTAGTGCTTAAGTTAGTGTGTTTTAAATTAGTTAGATAGAATAGTTAATTTAAAAGAAAGTCTATGACGGTGTGAGAGATAGATATTAATCGAGGTTTATTTGAGGTTTTCTATCGATTAAAGATAGAAATACTATATTTACGTTTTCGAGCGTAGTAAGAGTAGCGATGCTTAGAGAAAGATTATTAATAATATCGATAGTTTTAGATTAAGGCTTCGCATTATATTCGTATACGGTGAATTTTTCTATTTCTTGATTAGCTCTACTTAGGAGAGAGGGAAGAAAATAGCTCACTTAAGTTATCTTAATTTATTAATGTAATTATTAATAAGCTTATATCACGATTTCGATAGTGTTTCATCGCGTTCTATAGATCTAGATTATTCACGATATCGAAGAATTCAGTCATATCGCGAGTTAGATAAGTAAGCGATTTAAAACTAATTTTAGAGATTATTTGACGATTTAAAAGATATTATTATAAAATCTAAAAGCGTATATAAGATAATCGAAGTTCTTCGTCTATTCGAATCTTCGTAATCTAGGAGATCGTTAGCTTATATAATAGATTATATACACTAAGGCGTCGTAGAATAAAGTTGATTTCGAAGTCTTTAAGAGGCTAGAGAATTAAAGTTTAAGTCGAAGTTCTTAAGTAATACGATTCGATAAAATAAAGATTAAGATACATATGTGAGCCTTAAATAAGCTAATATATTATTCTATTAAGTGATCTAATAAGTTAATTAACGTAAGTAAACTAAGTATTAATAATATAAGCTAAGAAGTTTTAATAAGTCTAGATATTATCTAAAAGAGAATTGCGAAAGAAGTAATAAGAATTATTATTTTCTAACGCGTTAAGTAACGCCGAATTAATATTAAAAGAATTTAATTATCTTAAGATTAAAGATAATAAAGTGTAAGTGAGATTTAAATCGGTGTTTTATTTTAAATTAATTAACGTTATTATCGAAGTTAAATATCGAAGCGTAGTAATAGATTGAAGGCTTTCTTAGAGCAAGCATTAATTAATTACTTTTATTAATATTATTAGATTAGATACTTTATAATATTTCGACTAATACGTCTATTATTATCTAAGGATATTAATAAAGTTATATTTCGTTAAGTAAATAAGCAGAACGTACGAAAGTGCTTAATAAAGTCTAGCACTTAATTAGAACTTCGTGTTTAAATAAATCAATAACTTTATAGCGAGAATAATTAGATCTTAATTTACTATGATTATAATAGAGGTAAAGATAACTTATTACGAATTAAAGACTGAATATAATATCGAATAAATAAGGTACTATATTAATTATTAACGTAAATAAGATCTCTAAAAGAGCTCGATTTAAAGTAGCGATTATATGTTAAGCATTAAGCTTGCTTTGTTTAGAGATACCTACGATATCGAATCGATTTAAGATTAATGTTCTAATATATCTTATAATAACATCTTCTTTATTAGATAAACGCTTTAATCAATAAAGTATTCGAAATATAGAATCGATTTTCATATCTTCTACATATAAGAATACTCGCGATATTGCTTTTACGCAGATGCGAGATAATAGATCACTTATTTCGTATAAATTATTCTTTACATAGTTTAGTTGAATAGTAAGACTATGAGTTAGTGTGTCTTATAATCCAGTCCCTATTCCAGATGCATACGTATATGCGGGGAACACGTGTCTTCGAGAGCACTATATGTATAGGTCTTATATTATTAGTTGACTCTTTATTCGAATTCTTCTTACTTAGAGCAATCGTATTCTTTTGTAATCTTTATTCAACTAATTCTAAATTATTAAATTAACATATATTAAATTAACATATATTCTTCTTATCTTATTCACATCTATATCTATTTTAATCTTCTTAATTATTTATTTTTCTTACGTTATAATTATCGCTATTAGACGCTTTAAGGTATTTAAAAAGATCTTTAATAGACCTAAGGCGCTCGTAAAGGTTATTACACTCTCTTTCCCCTCTCGCTCCGCTCGATTCCGTAGAAGTAAGCCTATAATATCGAAGATACTCTTTTTAGAAACTCTCAGCCTAAGCGTAATTAAGAAAATTAATATTAAGATTTTTAATTATCGCGATTAAGTCTTAGAATTAAAAGAACGTCTTATTAAGTATAAATATAATCGTTATAAGTAGTATCGAATATATAAGTCACGCTTTCGTCGCCGTTATCGCTATTATCGATATTATTCGTTCGAGTTTAGTAGTAATTTAGAGAAGAATAATAATTTTAGAGTCTCTTTTATATATATTAAAGATACGCGTCTCTTTCTTAATCTTTATAAACGCTATTACATTATTAATATTAAGTATTTTAAGTAAATCTTCTTTGAGATATTTAAATTCGAAAACCTTACTAAGCTAAATTAAGAATACGTTAATCGCGTTGATATAGACGATACTTAGAAAGCAAATAAGATAATATCTCTGCTATAATATTTCGAGGTGTATAGCCAGGTCATATGTTACTATATATACTCTATAGTAATTATCCGCCTATAAAAGATACTATTAGATTATCGTTTTCGTCTAACTAAGTTATTAGCCTTATATAAATTTAATTTTATTCGAGAATATTATTATACGTTTATAAACGTATATATCTTAAATGGCTAGAACGATTCTATAGTCTAAATTATCGAGAATAGACGTTATAGCGATCTTCTATTGCGTAAAATAATCGCTCTCACCGATATTAAACAAAACTTAGATCTTACTTTTAAATTCTTCGCTATATATCGAAATTTTAATAAAGAATAATACTTACGCAAGCATTATTAATATATTTATATCTATCTTAATTATTAGCTAAATTATTTAGTAAATACGTGTTATAAGATTAAAATTGAGATCTTAAGCATTAATCTTATCTCGCTTAATAATCGAATTTCGAAGTTTAAATAACTCTTAACGCACTCGTAGATATCTATATTACTACTATATATAGTAAAAGAATTCTCGTACGCGCTATACGATTTATTAGATCTAAATTTAATTAGCTAAGATTCGCTATAAGTAAAAGATTAAGATCGTTAATTAAAGAATTATTTAGATCTTATATTCGCAAAGATCCTTTCGACTATTCTTCGAAAGAAAATAAAAATCGAATATCGAGATTAAATCTTACGTTATCGCAATTACAATTATTAATTAGTTCTAGTAATACTTAATATACTAATAGCGAATCTTTAAAAATAGCTTTAGTATAATCGTCTAATCGAGATTAACCCTTAAATAAAATAATAATTTATCTACTCGTTACTAAAATTAATCTCGAAGTATAATAATAATTAAAGACGTATTTATAATCTTTTATTTTTATATAAGATCTTAGTTAATAATAATATATTTTAGAATTAAGAGACTCTAAATTACGCTATATACGATAACGTAGTAATCGCACTTCTATAATAAGACTTTAAGATTTAGTTTATTAAAAGAGACTTAAAAAACGCCTTTAAATATATATCGATCGTAATTTTAAATTAATAATTATTAGAATTTTACTATAACGATAACTATTAAATAAAATAATATCTATCTTTCGATCTACGTATATTATTATTTATATTTAATCTATTCGTAAAGACTCTTAACTAAATCTTAATAATAGTTTTTTTTTAAACTATAATGTTTTATTATCTAGACGATTTCTTCGCTATCTTAACATTAATCGACGATACGATTATATACGATTAATAATTCGATCTCGTATATAAAGAATTAGACTTTAAAATTAATTACACTAAGAATATTATAAATATTATAGTCGATTTTCTAGGGATTAAGTTCGATAATATTTTAATATAGATTAGACTTTCTCTTAATAAGCTCGCTCGAGCGAGAAATACGATTAAGAATCTTTTAAATCGAGCGATAATCTTATATTACGAGCTCGAGTTAGCGATCGATTTTTTATTATTTATCGCTAAGATTATAATCCCAGAGAGAATATTCTTAAGACGACTTTTTAATGCTATTCGAAGATTAATCGCACTTATTAAAATTATATTATATATAAAGATCGATCTACGATAATAAAAGATCTTTCTAAAAGATTAAAATAATCTTAAATTAATTCGCTACGTTATTAATTAATTAATATAATATATTTAAATCGATATATTAGGGACCTATAATATAAGAGATTATATTCTAAAGCATTTAGATCTCTTATAATCGATTTAGAGGGCTTTTAATATTTCGATAATTATACGTTATTATTAAAAAAATATTTAGTTTAAAGAAATAAAGATTATATATTACGTTATTTAATTATAATTATAAAGACTTCGAGAATTATAATTAATACTATATTGCGATAACAACGTATATATTTATAATCTTAAAAAGTTCTCTATTCGCGAATTAGTTATAATCTTACTACGAGATATAATAATACTATTAATTAAATACGATATCTATTTAATCTTAATATAAATCTTAATTAAGATTAATAAATTAATAAATAATTTATTACGCTTTCGATATCGAAAGATCGCTAACGTATATCTATAGCTAAGATATATCTTAATCGCTTCGCAGAGTTAGGGCGAAATTTATTAGATTTCTAATATAATTAGATCGTACTATTACGAGAGATAGCTTATCTTCTCTAATAAGATTTAGTCGCAAAGACGCGAAAAACGTATATTATATCTATTAAGTTATATAGCGCTTATTACGTTATTAATAAAAGTACTTCTTTCTTTTTAATAATTATTAACTTACTCGCTAGCTAAATCGTATATCTTAATATAAGATAAGTTAAGATTAAGATTATTAAGATCTATCTAATAGATATTAGATTAACTTACGTTAATATAAAATATAAGAATCTTACGATATTTTATAATTCTTAGTTATAAAGAATAATCGTTAATATTTAATATTTATAAGACGAGACTAAGACGAAAGAACGTCGTTTAATTATTAAAGATCTATTATTATAAATATTTACTTATATTAATTAAGAAGACGAGGCCGGAGTAACGTTTTATATAATTTTTTATCTCGTATTCGTCGTATTTCTTCGTATAGATGAGTTTATATATATTATACGTGATCGTAAAGATCGGGACTTCGAGTAATAATTCCTCACTCGTCGCTCGATAAGACTATATAAGAAATATCTTAAACTTATACTTTTAATATTTAAAATAAATTTCTTTCGTTAAGAAATAACACTTATTATTGCGATATTAATAATAACGCTTATATAGTGAAGATCTTATAATATCTTTTTAGATAAAAGATTTTATTAAATAATTTTCTTTTTTAATTAAATAAAAACTTTTTTATTAAAAAACTAATCGTCGATTAACTTCGCTAAATATTAATTTCGCTCGATATAAGAAATTATTATTTAAGGCACTTCTTTCGCAGCGAGACTACTATTTTAATACGCGAGACGAGTCTTAGCGACGATAAGATTATGCTATTAAGACGCTGAAAGTTCGATTTCTATCGTCTCTATATTACTATTTATCTCGAGCGAATATTTATTATATTACGAAGATATTAGTATCTTTCGTCTTATTAGCGCTAGTGCTAATAATACTCGCATCGCTAGATCGCTATGCGAAGTCTTTTATAAGACTCTTATATAACGTCTTTTAATTATTTAGAAGTTTTCTAGCGCTAAGATATATTTAGAAACTTATCTAGACCTGCTAATAATCTAGCTAAGTTTATTAACTACTAATCTTAGCGTTAGAACGACTTAATTAATTATCTATAATACTACTTAATCTTAATATATATATCTTTATAAATAAAAATATTAATCGAATAGTAAGACTATAAGTTAGTGTATCTTATAATTTAGTCTTTATTTTAGATATATACGCATATATGAGAAACACGTGTCTTCGAGAGCACTATATATATAAGTCTCACATTATTAGTTAACTCTTTATTCGAATTCTTCTCACTTAGAGCAATTGTATTCTTTTATTTCACTTACTTACGCCTATATATAGCTATCTAATTAGACACTTTAGATCTATATCGCATAGGTATAGGGAGTTTTCTAGCGCTGAGACACGTTCAGGGATCCATCTAGGTCTACTAACGACCTAGCTAAATCTACTAATTACTGACCTTAGCGTTGGGACGATTCAATCAACTATCTACAGTACTACTTAGTCCCGATATATATGCCTTTATGAATGAGAACACTAAAGTAGTGTGACGTTATTTATTTATATCACTTATTCTCGTCTGAAAGTTAATACTAATAAGCTTTTAATAATTCGTATCTTAATATTAAAGCTCTTCGATTAGAATAATAACACTTAGATACCGTTTAACCCAAGGTTAATACGCCGCTCCTTTCTAAGATTTATAATAATTATAACGTATTTATTCTATCAAGTTGCGAATATTGCCCTATAGGCGATACGTAGATCGATAATAATATTACTAAGTTACGACAAGATTACTAAAATGCTCTTTCGCTTCGATTTAAGTACATCGCTTCTTTAGAGAATTAATAATCGTTAGCGTTTTAAGTTATTAAAGTGCTAAAGAGTATTAATAAAGTCTTAGTTATATAATACTAATCACTTATCTCTATTATTAGTAACATCGAGAGTCTTTTTCGACTTATTTACGATTTCCATTTAATAGTTCTCGAAGATCTTATATTTAATACTTATATAAACGATATTTACGAAGCGAGTAGATACGTATTAATAATTATCTTCGTATTTTTATATCGTTATTAATAGCGATAATATATCTAAAGTTATATTTACGTTGAGAGCTTAAAACTCCTGAGAATATTCGTTGAGACTAAGCTTATTATTCGATATCTTTAATATTTTCTTCTTGCGTGCTTAATCGATACTATAATAACTTATTTTAATCTCTCGGGCTTCACGTATATGTATACTCGAGCGTCGTGACGATTAGCTCGTATTTCGATGAGTATAGTATCTATTCTTCGATTAACGGTTATTTGATTTATAATTTTAAACTAACGCGTTTTTTAATATAATAGTCGCGTTCTTATTTCGTGCTATCGAGATATTAGACGTTCGAAAAATTCGTTATAAATCCTTTTATGTTTATCGAGTAGAAGCATTTCTATATACTCTTTAAAGATAATCTATATTTTTTTAGTAAACGTGTTTTTATAAAGATTCTTCATCTTCGTTAGAAAGGCGTTCGTTATTTCTAGTCAATTAACTACGAACATATTTTTTATATATTAATAAGTTATAATATTTACTTAATCGAGAAGAGTAGAATTCGTGTTAAAAATAATTTAACGTATTTCGTTTAGCTTAAAATATTTTAAAGCGAAGGATACTACGATCTGTGATAGAGTAAGCGCAGATCGAGAGTTATTCGAGATCTTTCAAAATTCTACTTGAAACTACTTTCGTCGTTTTTAAAACGAGCTACGCTATAATTCTCTCTTGATCTATTTTTTAAATGCTCTTTCGAATTTAATAATTAATCTTATTAATATAACTAATAAGCTCTAATCTAGATTCTTCTCGAGATTTACGCGCTTCGATTAATATAATACTATAGAAAGATATTAATATACGAATTAAATAATAGAGAAATTTGTTGAAATAGGAAATATGCGTTAATAAAGTATATAAATCTAGTTAATTTGATTAATAGTAAGAGAGTATATTTAAGATTAAACTATAACTAATTAAATACTTAAATTAATACTCGATATATTATTGTGAAAATAAAATTATAGATATATATTATAAATTCGAAAGTATAAGAGTGCGATTTAGTTGGCGAATATCTCTTAATAAATAATAGCAATATAGGTGCTCTAGAATTATATTGCAATAATATTATTTATATAATAATATAAAGAGCGATTTAAACTTTTTATAGTATCTATCTAGAATTTAATAGCGCTTTATTACGATTCTAATAATTTAAACCTAAAACGGGATTTTAATAGAAGCTAAGAATAATAGTATAAAGATTATATTAAATATTAACTAAGGAGCGAAAGGAAATTATTTTCAATATGTTAGCGATATCGTTAATAATCTATTATTTAACTACGTAGATAATATATCGTTTAGGCGATTTACTTCTATACTCTTTATCGAGAATCGTTTTAGCATCGCTATTTAATATCGCGTCGTCTGTTATCTTGCTCGCAATCTGAAATATCTTATCTTAAAACTTAATTTTAATTATTACTTCTCGTCGATATAAGTTACGATCTAAGTATTAGAATATAGTCTATAATAGAAAATATCGTGCGGCTGCCCGAGCCGATATATTCTTTTCGATGCTTATTTATATTAGTTTAAGTAATAGACTAGCTCGTAGAGAATTACGACGATTACACGCATTAGATTATAATTCATATTTATAATATTAATAGTCTTGATTAGATAGTCTAATTTATTCTTAATTAGTAGTCTACTCGTATTAAGAATTATCGTCTTCGTAAAGACCTATATTACGTATTTACACTTCTTATAATTATCGTATATTATTCTTAAATATCTTTAAAGAGTTAAATATTTTTAAATATACTATAAAATAAAAATTAGAGTTATCTTTTTATAATTAAAAGAGGAAACGTATTATCGAGTGAGTGAAAGAAATCTTATAAAAGATATATAGACTAAAATAACTTAATCTTTAAAAGTATTTATTTGTTTAATTACGAGTATTACTTCGATAAAGCTAGATATAATAAGAATATTAACGTCGATATATTTTTATAGAAGCTTCGTTATTAAATTAAGCTTAGAGAACGTAATTGCAAGACGAGAATACTTAATATTTAGAATACACCCTTTTTTTATTTATTTATTTCGAGAATTCGTAAATATAAACTTAATTATTATATTCGTTTATTTATACGAGTATTTATATAATACTTTAATTAGGTGTGGTAAATTACTATAGAGACGTAGAAGTCGTGCGATATTAAATATTGAGTTAAAGTTTAATATCGTCGGCCGTTGAGAGTGATCTCTAATATAATTAAGTATATGTTTTTATCTATCTTATTAATTCTATTTTTCTTTAAGCTCTACGAGAGACGTTTTTTATTAATTTTATACGATAGTAAAATACGCGACTTAATATAAAGTAGGGAATTTGCTATATAAAATATAGTGATATAATTCCTTTAATTTCATTAGTAATTATTCGTGTTATCGACTATTATTATATCGACGAATTAAGAAGTTGAAAAGTAATCGATCGAATACTTAAATAATTCTTATAGCTTACTCTTAAAGATTAGTGTCGAATTTATTATCTTTATATTTCTAAATAAATTTTATTATAATTATAGTATTCTACGAACGGAATCTATAATATCTATAATTCGATTCGTTTTATGAAGAATTACTTATTATATTTATTAACGCGACGATATTAATTAATTTAGTGCTAATTATTATATTAGACATTGCAACGAATTAGAAACTTAAGTGTGATCGAACTCTCTTAATATTCGCGACGATGCTCTAAAGCTCTTTACTAATACTCTTAACTAAATAAATTTCGTCGATAGTAGTAAATCCGTAGAGAAATCGATCGACTTTTCGACGATATTCTTACTTCTGTTTATTTTTGATAATTATATACTTAAGTATCTTCTAAAGTGCGGTAATATTATTTTATAACTATCACGACGTTAATATTTAAACCCGAGTATTTTTAGATAATAAATAGTTATAATATAGTAATTCTTCGGCAAATTTACCTTTCGAAGAATTATAATTTATATTCTAAGTGATCTTGATTTACTTAGCTCTAGCGGCGTTTATATTATAAACGAGATCTATAATCGTATTATAAATAATTAGAAGCTATAATTCGAGAGCTTTTAAATTAATTAAGTTTTTAAGATCTTCGAGCTATAAAACGATATTTTCAAGAAAGACGAAGAAAGTAATCGACTTATTAACGACTTTTATCTTGTAATAGTTCGGACGCGATTTATAAGAATAAGTGTAGAATTAGTTATAGCTAAGGTACTTAAAACTACGAGGCGTATCTTACGAGCATTATTATTTATTAATTAAATTATTTTTTTATTGCTCTCTAATAGCTCGTAGTTATCTTTAAAATTAATAACGAAATATTATACTAATAATTTCTTTCAAAGTCTAGGCATAAAGAAAGTAAGTTTAGGAATCTATCTCTTAGACTAATGTGTCTTATCTTTCTTAAATCTATTTCGTCGTTTATTAAATAATTAAGCTTATTATCTACTTCGCTATTAAAGATAATAATAATATATATATATAATTATTGCTAATAATATATCGACTTTTTTATACTCGGAATCGAGATCTTTAATTTATATATACGTTAATTAGGATTCTGGATTTTAATAAAGGTAATTACTTTATATTTATCGTTATAGATATATTTATATAGTTAATTATCTATGGCCTCGGCGATTCTAAAGATCTTATTAGACGGTCTTTAACTAATAGAGGAAGGATAAATTAACTCGATATCTATATCTAACTGCGATTGAACTTCATTAGATTAAGTATTATTTTCATTTATTAATATCGTCTCGTCTATTACTTCTAGATTATTTTTTATTTCATTAATAAATAGCGTAATCGTACTATTCTCGATATCCTCGTATTTTAGATTAATCGTATTAATTTTATTATAACTTTTTCTTCTTCTCTTTATAAATTCTAGTCTTAAGTCTTCTCTATTCTTTTAATTAAAACTTATACTTAAGTTTCGAGTCTATTTTAAATTAGCTAAATAGAATAATTAATTTCGAGTAAAGTTTGTAAGATTACGATATATAGATACGAATTAAACATTAATTAAGATATCTCGATCTTTTAAGATAAAAATATAGTAGCTACGTTTCTCACGATATTAAGACGAGTGATATCAAGAAGCTAATTACCAGTAATAATGATAATTGTAGAATATAGGCCCTGGCCATGCTCGTATTCGATAATATTCCTTAATTTCTAATTAGTTCTACTTAAGAAAGAAAGAGATATTGCTCACCTAAAGAGTTCTAATTTATTACTATAATTATTAACGAAATTATATCACGATTTCGATAATGCTTTATAATATTTTATAGATTATAGTTATTTAAGATATCGAATAACTCAATTGCGTCGCGATTTAGATACGTGAGTAATTGAAAATCGATTTTAGCGACTAGTTAACGAATTAAGAGATGCTATTATAATAATTAAAAGCGAGTATAAGATAATTATAGTTCTTCGTCTGCTCGATTGTCCGCTATTTGCGATATTATAATTTTATATATTAAATTATATAAGCTAATGCGTTAAGGTATAAAGTTTATCTCGAAGTCTTTAAGAGATTAAAGATTAAAAGATTAACTTAAACTCGCTAAAAAGCGAGGGTCTATGAACTAAGAGTTTAAATATATTCGAGGGCTTTAAGATAATATATATATTATATTAATAGCGACTTAAATAAGCTTAATAAAGATAATAAACGAAAGGTGAAAAGTATAGATTAAAAAAAATTAAAAACTTTCGATTATTGTTGAAGAAGAATAATTAAAAAAGTAATACGAATACTACTTTTAGATTTCTTAAGTGACGTAAATATGGTAATTAAGTTTACGCGTGATAAAGAGTAGATAAGTGTTTAACGATAATGTAGATTAAATTAGTGAAAACGAATTTGATAAGAGCTACTTCAATATCGAATTTTAAATTATTAAGATTAAGAAAAAATCTATCTAAAGTTATTAATAATAAAAGATAATCTAAATATTATTAAGTCGTCTAGCTTTTAATTGCAAGTAGCTTTAATATTAAGCTTTACTATATTTTAGAAATTCTTAATAAATAAAATAGAATTATTTTTTAAAGATTATATGCATCTCTAAGTAACTTTAGTTAAGACTTCTATATATATTATATCGATACGTAGACTAGATTAAGAGTCTCATATTAAGATATAATTTATTAAATGTATTTGCTATCTATGCTTTCTTAAGTCTACTATTCTATATCTATAGAAGAAAAGAAAATAAAGAAGAGATTATATCTCTTAATACGTATTCTCGATTATCTCGAAAAGAGAAGTTATATCGATAGAATAAAGCTATCTTAGACTCTTTAGTGTTAATTATTACTTATTTATAATAATCTTTTATAAGAGAAGTGTTTTTCTTAATACGATTATTCTTAAATATATTCTCTAGCATTTTTTTATTTAGCTTTACGTACTCGAGCTAAATAGAAAATACTCTATCGTTTAATATAATCTTTAGAGTTATCGTCTTTCTTACGTCGAATTGTACTCAAACTAATTTATCTTTTATATTCGTATCTTTATTAACTTCGATTATAAACTTATTCTTCTCGTTATAGATTATATTAATATTAAAATTTACTTTATTATAATATTAGATTAGCTTAAGGTTTAATATTATATAAATAAACTTAAATTAGATAATTACTTTTATTCTTTAATCTCGTTTTCCTTACTAAGATATAGAATTCACCCTCTATTAAACTCCTTTCTTTTTCTTTCGACTTACTCTATTATTATTATATCTTTATTACTTTTCGCTAAAGCGACTAAAATTTATAACAAAGCTCTTAATTTTCTCTTTTAGTTCTTATCTCCCCTCTACGTCTAATTAATATTATATTAAATATTCCTCTATTCGCGCTTAAGAATATAACGTTATTATCTATATCTTCTTCGTTTAATTATATCGTATCGGGCTTTAAATATCGAGATCTCTCGCGCCCTTCGAAATCTATTATTAATATTAAACTTCTCGTATAAGATAAAGTTTAATTAATAAAATCTTAAAAAAAGAATATTAATAAAATCGATTATCTATTTATAACTTTTAATAAAAAATATTACTCGATAAAAGTCTCTATTTAAAAATTAATAATTAGTAAAGTTACTTTTTAAGATACGAAGATAGCGAAGTAAATAAATACGTTAAGAGTTTAAGCTTCGGGGGAAGAATAGAGAATCTTATCGATTCTATAAAATAACTTATTTGCTATTATGAAAAGTAACTCGTTCTTTTTTATAAAATAGTTCGGTTAATAAATTAAATAGTCGCTATATAGAAGGCGATTAGATTATTCTCTTGAAGATTATACTCTATAGTATTAAGAATAGACTTATTAATCTATAGAAGATTGTTTCTTTCCTCGTTAAGTTGAAGCGAAGGAGTTCTATATGCGATCGTAAATCTTCGTAGTATTTTTATTGATTATATCGATTATAATATTAATATAGTTATATCGAGCTTCGAATAGAGCTTTAATAGCGTCGAGTTCGATAAGTATATAAGATAGAGAGATATTCTATGTTTTGACTATAAATATAATAATCGTAATCTTTTAATATCGATCGAATAGAATATTATTAATTAGATACGAGGGAGATAATAGCTTTGAATTTTTATTTCGTGATATATTTTACTTAAAAACGTCGAACGTATCTAGATTATTTAAAGTTAGATTTAGAATATATCTCTCGTCGATTCGAAGAGCGAATATAGAATTAGATAAAGAATTTATAATAATATTAAGTGGCGCTAAAAGCTTAATAGTAATATAAATCGATAATCTAATTTATTTAATACTTAAGAGAAATAATAATAATAAGAGTGAAGAGATTAATTATTTTTAAAAAAAAGTAAAGATAAAGAGAGAATTAAAGATCGAAGAGTTAAGTATAAGTTGATCGAGAATACTATTGTCACAGTAAGACTGGGATATATCGATAATGATTTTATTGTTATTCTATCTAGAGTGTTGGTAGCTAGATATGTGAGTTGCCAAGCCCTTAAACGAGCTATAACTAAGCGTACCACAGCCATGCTGGTGTATACCATGACAACATGTTCACAAAAACAATAAAAATGTTATGTCCTCATGGCTGAGATATCCTAAGAACCAGGGCCATTGCTTAATGTAGACCTTAGGTGCTCTCCGTGAGATATTGACTGAAAGAATTGAATATAACTACACTAGCTGCTATAATAATTGAGGCCTTGATTCACGACTTCGAATAGTTTCAAATCGTTTAAATAATTATCGTTTAATCTCTTACTGAGCCCGGATCTAGCTAGCTTAACAAACTATAATCTTAATCGCTTAATTCTTCTTCTTTATAGACCCCATAGTCGTTCGAATCAATATTAATTAGATATGTATATAACTTCTTATTATTAACTGAAATCCGTTACGGCGGCGAGTAGAGATAGCGATGCTTGACTTGCTAATTTCTCTACGTATTTGTATAGCGATCTGGTGTAGAACTAGAAAGAGTAAGTCGCTGACGCATAGCAAGCTTCGTCTAGATTGCTATTTTCGAGTTCACTTAATTAAAGAATTAATTTAGCGTGATTATAGGTCTCGATTTAGGGATATCGCGACGAAGATTAACGACTAGTTAATTTCAAATAAGCGTGAATTAATAAACTATTAATTCTAGCTTAGCTAACTTAATTAGATATAATATTTATTAAATAAAGGCTCGAGGAGAGATATGCTTAACGTCGCTTAGTGAGTACGTCTGGCTAATTAATTACGATAGCGTTATTACTATTCTCGTCTTAAATCTATTAATTAACGTGATATATTAACGATCTAGATCTAAATCCCGTAGCAGATCTCGTTTCAACTTAGTTAACTTAGCTAAGTATTATATTAATGCTAAGCCACGAAAGTATACGATAATAACTCGTTTAATATTATTTGAGCGTATAGCGACTAGATCTTTTAGTCTATCTACGAAGATATAGACGTCTCAATAAAACACGTATTTGCTAATATTAATAATCGAATTATTTCCCTACTCTTGCTGGTGCTCTGGATTAAAGTATTTTACTTCTTCTGCGCGTATCTCCGACTTCGTAATAGTAACGATAGGCTAAACGAAAGGAGAGCTGAAAGACTACTGCGAAGTGAATTGCTAACTTAAATATTGAATAGCTGAAATCGGATTTAATTACTGGCGAGCCTGATTAAATCGTTTAAAGTAGGCTTTTAATTTTGCGTTTATTATAACTAATATTATAGTTATTAAGTTATTCACTTACTTATTCGAGAATTCGAAAATAAGTAAGATATTGGGGTCTACGCCTGATGTAACTGTGATAACTTCTCCGCCTATTTCTTTATTTACTTCTTTATAATTATCTTCTATATTAAATTAGCGAGTATTTCTTTTAGGAGGTATAGCGATCGATTTAGTAAAAGAATCGCTATTTGACTAACGACTAGTAACTCGATGGGACTGCTGAGTACTGATGTGGGAGCGTGTTGAATATTGAGGTGTGTAGGGGCCTTTGGGATTGAGACTTTGATGTGAAAGCGGAGTTCTTTTAATAATAGCTAATTGACTAGCTGGCTAGCTAAATAGCATTATATTTAAAACGAAGAATCTTTTGACGTTACTATTATTTGTCATAGTAAGACTGAGATATATTAATAATAATTTTATTGTTATTCTATCTAGAGTGTTGGTAGCTAGATATATGAGTTGCCAAGCCCTCAAACGAGCTATGACTAAGCGTACTACAGTTATGCTAGTGTGTACCGTGACAACTATAATAAGTGTTAGAGAATTTGAAAGAGCTAATTAAGAAATAAGTTTATTTACGAAGAATAATCTTTTAGATAAGATTTAAAATAAAGTTAATATATAAGATAAGACGCGTGAGAGTTTAGCGAAGATTAATAGTAATATATCGTATTATTAGATAACGTGGAAAATAATATAGAAGCGAGTCTTTGAGCTTGATAAATATTAATATTTAATAAGTCGTGATATTAGAAATTAGATAATCTTACTTTAAATAGTAGCTTTATTAGTAGAAGATAGTAGATTAATATATTTATTTATTATTATGCACTAGATTCTTTTATTAAGATTACAATAAATATAAGTTATGCGAATACGTTTCGAAAAGTAAGTTTTTTATCTATGCTAGAATATTATATATTTCGTATTTTGCTTTTCTTATAGCAAAATTATTATTTTGCTTTCGATCGTTATTTTCTATTTTCCTAAGGTAATTTCGAGAGTCTCTACGCCGTTATCGATATTAATAAAACGCTAATAATATTAGCGATTAATCTCGGATTTTCTAATAAAAGCGTTCGTGATATCGATTGATTATAGCTTTTGTAAATTTTATTCTTTTACTCTTTTATCTTTATCTTTTTTTCTATTATAATTTTATTTAATTAAAGCGTTTAGTTAGTTGAAAATATATTATAAAAATATCTTAGATATATAATATTAATATTATTAGGTGCTATATAGCTAATATTATTAGGGTTCGCGTTTAGACTTTCGACGAAAGCGAGTTGATATTATTCTCTTTCGTCGCTTAATAATTAAACTCGATTAGATTAAAAATAATATAAAATTCGAGTATAATAGACTTTAATATCTAACTTGATTTTAGAGAAAGCGTAATTATTCGATAACGAAAGTAGCTTCTGATTATTTCTCGATCATTAGCGATACTTGAAGTTATAAGCTATTTAGAAAAAGCGGAGTTACTAAATAGAGTGCTTTAGTAAGTGCTTAGATATATTTTAATTATTTCAATAATCTTTAGAATAATAATAGTAATAAAGTCGAGATACTACGAAGTTAGACGCGAATAAGTCGCTTATCAATTTTATCTTTAGGGAATTTAAAAGTGTAACTCCTAGCTTATTAATATTAAATAGAATAGAACATGTCTATAAATATATATAAATATAAATTAAGATATAAATTATTTTTATTCTATTAATTAAAATACTTTTTATATAAAAAATATTATAATTATAGTATTTTTAAAAATAAAGATATATATTAATTATTTTAATATAATAATAAAAGAACTAATATAATTACTAATTAATTAAGATTATAAAAGTAATTAGCTTAAATAGATTATAATAATAAAATTACTAAAAAAGTATTAAAGTACTTTATAAAAATATTATAATTTATTATTTATTTTAAGATAAATAATAAATAATAATCTATTAAGTATTATAAATAATAAATAAGAAAGAAATATATAAGAATTTTAAGAAAGATTTAATATAATATAATTATTATTATTATTATTATTATTATTAGTTATCTAGATTTTAAAAAAAATATAAATTTTAAAACTATATATATATTATTAACTTAATATAGTTTATATAGAAATATATATAATATAATAATAAAATTAGAAAATTAAATTAATAAAAATAATATATATAATATATAAGTATATTTTAAGATTAGATTAGACGTCGCTTTATTATAAAAATAGATTATATATTATAGATATATAATTACTAAATTGAGAAAGAAAGAAGAAATTTTTTTAAAAATTATATATATCTTTAAGTCGCTATAGTTAAGACTTCTATTGTATTAGTACGTAAACTAGTTTAGAAATCTCATATTAAAGATATAACTTATTAAATATATATATTCTCTATACTTTTCTAAGTCTACTATCTTATATTTATAAAAGAAAAGAAAATAGAGATAAGATTATATCTTTTATAACGTATCTTCGATTATCTTAGAAAAGAAAGTTATATTAATAGAATAAAGCTATCTTAGACTCTTTAATGTTAGTTATCGCTTACTTATAATAAGCTTTTATAAAAGATATACTTTAAGATACTCTTTCGTGAGAGAAGTGTCTTTCTTAATACGATTATTCTTAAATATATTCTCTAGTATATTTCTATCTAGCTTTACGTATTCGAGTTAAATAAAGAATACTTTATCGTTTAATATAATCTTTAGAGTTATCGTCTTTCTTACGTTAAACTATATCTAAACTAGCTTATCTTTTATATTTATATCTTTACTAACTTCGATTATAAACTTATTTTTCTCGTTATAGATCGTATTAATATTAAAATCTATTTTATTACGATATTAGATTAATTTAAGATTTAATATTATATAAATAGACTTAAATTAGATAATTACTTTTATTCTTTAATCTCGTTCTTCTTACTAAGATATAAAATTTATTCTCTATTAAACTTCTTTCTTTTTCTTTCGACTTACTCTCTATTATTATTATATTCTTATCTTCTCTAATCTTATTTAAATCGCTCGATATTATTATTTCTTCGTTTATCTATCTATTTAACTTTTGCTATATTTTTATTACTTTTCGCTAAAGCGACTAAAGTTTATAACGAAGCTCTTAATTTTCTCTTTTAGTTCTCGTCTCCTCTCTATATCTAATTAATATTATATTAAATATTTCTCTATTCGCGTTTAAGAATATAACGTTATTATCTATATCTTCTTTATTTAATTATATCGTATCGAACTTCGAATATCGAGATCTCTCACGCTCTTTGAAATCTATTATTAATATTAAGCTTCTTATGCGAGATAAAGTTAACTAAATAAAGTCTTAAAAAGAGAATATTAATAAAGTTAATCGTTTATATATAGCTCTTAATATAAAGTATTATTCGACGAAAGTCTCTATTTAAAGATTAATAATTAATAAAGTTATATCTTAAAGCGCGAAGATAATAGAGTAACGTTAAGAGTCTAAGTCTTAAGAAAAGAATAGAGAATCTTATTAATTTCGTAAGGCGATTAATTTAATATCGTGAAAAGTACTTAAATATTAATTATAAAATAATCTAATTAATAGCTTAGATCGTTATTATATAGAAGGCGATTAGTTCGTTCTTAAGGAAATTATACTTTATAGTATTAAGAAAAGACTTACTAATTTGAGAATAATCGTATCTTCTCGAGTTAAATCGAAGTTAAAGAATCTTATCTACGATCGTGAAGAGTAACTTTATCTCGCTAAATTATATCGAATATAATATTAATATAGCCCCGAGGGGCTTAAAATAATACTTTTGTAGTATTAAGATAAGTGATTATTTATGGCAAGTTATAGTCTTGCTTCTTCGCTATAAATATAATAATAGTAATCTTTCGATATCGAGTAGAGAGAACGGTGTTAATTAGATACTAAGGAGATAATAGCTTTAAGATTCTATTTAATAATATATTTTAACCGAAAATATTAAACGAGTTGAGATTCTCGGGCGTTGAATTCGCGGCGATATTGTTATCTTTCTTAATTCTTAACGTAGAGTTTAAAGCTAACGCTATTTTTAAATAAGATAATTACGTAAGCTATATAAAAGTAATAAAGAAAGTAAGATTAATAATAAAAAAGATAATCTATAAATTCGAGAATTTAAGATTGAGAATTTTAATTAAGAAAAGAAGTAATTAAAAGCACGAAGAGTGAAATAATAATAAAGAGAAGATCTAGTCGAGAGAAGAGATAGCAATTATAGAATTAATCGTAATAAGAGTATTAAGATAAGAAAAGAATTGATTAAATATAGAAGATGTTGCTATAAAAGAGAATATAAAGTTTTTAAAGTTTAAATTAATAAAGGTGAATTTAATTAAAGTCGATTTAATTAATAGAGATAATAATAAATTAAATTAAGTAACGATAAGAGTTTAGAGATAGAGAAGAGTTATATAGATAATAAGTGGCGTGGAACTTAACTTAGTAACTATCGATAGAATCGAGAATAACGTTTTTATATATAGCAAACGCTATATATATCACTTCACATCATATTATGTGAGAGATATTACTATACTTATAATTATACTTGCTTATTATATATATATAATAAAAAGAGTTGATTATCTTTCAATATCTAATTCGACTTATAATAGCGCTTCTCTTTCAATTTGATAGAGTTCTCTTCTTGCTTTAACTTACTAATCTCTTTTCAATCTAGACGAAGCGAGAAATTCGATATAATTTCAACTTTTTTATTCAAGCTATAATATAATTAGTTATTTAATTTAACTCTTATCTTAATAGATTCTAAGACTTCTTTTTATAAGAGCTTCGATAATATCTACTAAGACATTAATTGTAGCCTTATAACCGTCTCTATTATAGTGTCGCCACGATATAATATATAATTAATTAAAATTATCTTATAGAGGCACTTTCGTTTTATTATATTTTCGCCTTAATTAATAATCTAATATATATTACTCTACTTTCGACTTAGATTCTTTTCTAGAGCTTATTTAATAGAATATAATTTTAGACTTCGATAATATTAATTAGCTATCTTTAAGGCGTTAATACGTATATATATATTTCTCTTTAATCTAGACGTAGATTTTAAAAATAACGAAGAAGATTAAAAATAAAAATAACTTCTAAACGAGTCTTTATAATAGATAGCGTCTTAAGTTAAGATTTAATTCGAAGAGAGAAAACGACGGGATAAAGTGTTTAGAGAAGTACTTTTAGACGTCGTTATTTAATGTTCAAATAGAATTATACTAATTATAGTAAAGCTAAGATAAGTCCAAGCTTAGATAGACCGCTTATATTAAATATCCGTGACGATCGGGATAATAATAGCTTTATCTTTAATTATCTTTGCTCGGATAATTTTATATATACGTTATTTAGACTTTAAGTCGAGTATATTCTTAAACGATATTCTAATTCACTTTGAACGTATCTTTATATAAAGCACTAATCTAAATCTAATTTATACGCTACGAGATACTTATTTTATTATCTTAAGCCCCTTACTTTCTACGTAACTTAATATAAATTCGATATTACTAATTTATATTATTTAGCTTTTCCCCGAAGGCGATATCGATAATCTATAAATAATATGCGATAAGTACGATAACGCTTATATTAAGGCTTAGTAGAAAGAGGAAATATAAGACGCTAGTCGAATAAATTAGAATTAACTCGCATCGGGTATACTACGATATATAATTCGTATATCGTTCTCTCGCGATGTAATTTTACGCTATACATAATATAATTATAATATTTAAAGTAGAAGCTACTAAAAGTATTAGCAAGCACTATAATCTTGATAGAAAAATAATATCGATGTGTATATAGTGAAATCGTATAAACTATTTAATTAATTAGTATTATCGATAAGAGTATAATAAGCTTACTTGCTTTTATAACTTTAACTTAGATATTATAATAAGCTTAGATAATATATATATCTAAAATTACTTAAATTTAAGATTTTATATATAAAACGCTTATTAAGATATATTTAAGAGTCTTTAGATATTATATCGTGAACGAGAGCTTAAGGTATAATATAATATGAAGTGAACTTAAGTTATATTAAGAAGCTAAATTAATTAAGAATAGAAGCAATAGAAGCTCTCGAGCCTTACTTTATATTAAGACTTTCAATACTATAATCTAATCTAGCTCGAATCTTCTTTTAAATTCTAAAAATTTAATTCGCGAATTTAGTCTATTTATTTTTAATCTTATTATATTCGAGATCTTCTTTTTATTTATCTTTTACTTAGAATATTAATAATTATTAATTATCTATATATTCTTAACTTATCACTCTTATTATCTATTATTATAAATCTCGATCTTGAAAGAGTGTAGTATTTTTATATATCGAAATTAAGCGTTTAGCGACGTACGAAAGAGCACGATAATATATATTTATTTAAATCTTCGTTAAACTATTCTAGCTTCGTAACGAAGATTCTATTATGCGATCTTATAAGTTATCGACGGGTTTTAGCTTATCTATTTCTTTATTCGCGTTATTAAATCGAAGAAGCTATATTTTAAAAATTATATTTTCTTTTATATATATATTTAGCTTTATTAAAGCAAATATCACGAACTTTTCTAATTTCGCGAAGTCGATCGAAGGTATTTGAGTTATCTTTAAGACTTTAAAAGAGCTATATAAGATCGATATTTGTGAAGACTAAATTATATATATTAGACCGAAGTGCTCTTACGCTCGTAAATAGTTATCTTTATTTAAGACTCGCATAAGACGCGTAGATTTAGCTAAGCGAAAGATAATCTTCGCTAAAGTTATTAAGAGTTAATTATTACGAAATAATAAATTATCTCCTTTAAATAAAATACTTATATCTTATAATTATTAAGAATATTTAATTAATAGCTAGATAACGATTAATAATCGTTTAAATAAAAGTTCTATATACGAGTAATATCGAACTTAAAAGAATATAATATAAAGCTAGTCGTAAGCGAAGATCGAAGAGCGTAAGTTAATTATTACTTATTTTAATATTAGACTCTAATAGCTATTAAAAGTCATAGCGTATATAAGTTATAATGAAAACTATCTTCTTATAATAGTATAGGGAGTAAATCTTAACGTAAACTCGAAGTTAATTCTCGATATATTATATATAGAAGTATTAAAATTATAAATTAATTTTATCTCGATAGAGTATCTACGAAGAGTCGTAATAATAATACGAGTGTTTTTTATTAGAGCTTTATCGACGAATAGATTTTACATTAATGCATATATATATTCTTCTTTTAGATTAAGCTGATAAGGTGAAATATTAAATTCTTTTATTATCGTTAGTAAATCTTTTATATCTAGATTTATTATCTATTTAGATTCTTTAAGATTATTATAGCTTTAATAAATAACTATCGACTATAAATATTTAGAGCGTTATCTTAGAATTATTATAATTATCTAGTAAAGCATTTAAGATATCGAATATATTATCGTTAAACTTATCTACGTCTATATTTAAAGTTGTTAGATACGCTCTTCGCGTATAGATCTTAGATTTAAAAAGAATCTAAGAGGGAAATAATTATTTCTTGATATCTTTAACGCTTGTACTTTCTATTTAACTCGTTACATTAACGATTCTTAATTCGTTTAAATTCTTCTTAATATTATCGATCTAAGTTAAGAACTTCGAATCGATAACGTTTCTTATTAATGCGTGAAGTTATAGAATTTAAAATTTAGATTAAAGATAAGATAATCGAATAGAACTATCTAAGACTTCGATTTTATACTAATTTTTAATAACGAGAATAATCTATTTAAAATTCTTAACTTCTAGAAAAATAGCGCCTTCGAAAGATAACGAGAATTTCTTTAATATCTATAGTAAAGTGTCGATAACCTTAACAACGACGCGATTCGTTATCGATAGTTCGTCTCAAATAATAATCTTAATAATATAAATTAGCTTCGCTTTCGCCAACTATAGCGAAATATAATAATTAATATTAGAGTTATTCTCTTTTACGAGAATATTAAAGATCAAATAAATAATTTATTCGCGATTATAACTTATTACGCTTAGCGCTATGCTATCTATAATAAGAATAATACGCTCTTAACTACGAAGTAATTAAGTTAAGCACTTTATAACGTAGCTTTTATCTTAATTAGCTTTTCTATTAAGAAATATCGACTATATCGACTTAATAGATTAATAGATATCTTTTAAAATCTAGAAGACGCCTTTTTGCTTCTAATTAAAGATAAGTTAATATTAACTCGCTTTAAATTAATAATCGCTAAGATATAAAGCGAAGAAATTTAACTCGACTTAAATCTTCGTTAAGATTAATGTAGATATCAATAAGCTTACTTATTCTAACGTTATTTCTTGGTCTTTAAGATATTAAGCGATCTCGTATAAAGCTTTCTTAATCGCAATCTATAAGAATCTTTATATAAAGTCTTTAATTAATTCTTTTTTAAATCGTTTCTATACTTAAAGAGAATTAATAAATAAATCTAATATTAGATTAACAAAGAGAAATTAAAGCTAGATCGATCGAAGTAGAGATAAAATACTCTCTTTTATTACGCGTTTTACTTTATTTTAATCGATGAAGATATCGAGTTCTATAAACGCCTTCTAAAAGATAGAATAAAGCACGTTATAAATCCTTCGAAAATCTTCGAATAAATATTCTACTTTATAACTTAATAACGCTCGTAGATAAAAAAGTTCATTAGCTCATAGAAATATTAGATATAATCGATATACTCGACTCTTTATAAGACGTTTTAGTTTATACTATCTATTCTTCTTCTTAATTAAAGAGTTTATAATCGTATTAAATAATTTTATACGATTCTTTATCGTTAGAGAAGATATAGTAAATTATTAATAAAAGTTAACGAACTTTAGATACGTGAATTAATAATCTCTAGATCGCGCCAAGTAGATTAATAACGAACTTATTATCGATACGATATTCGCCTTCTTAATTATTCTTTCTAGTTACTAACTAGAAAGATATTACTAATTAAGTAAATAGTAGATATTTTCTTACTAATTTAAAACGCTAAAATACGATACGTAGCTTCGACTAATAATAAATATCGAGTAATTAAATAATCTCGAAACTTATTCGTAGGCTCGTCTTTTTTAATAATATATTTACTTTAATTCACGCTCTTAAATAAGTATTTATAAAGATAGAGAAATGCATTAAACGTGAAATAAATATTAATATAAATATATACTTTTATAAGTCTTATAAGAATAGAAATATACGATATAATCTAGATATCTCGTTTATAACGACGCCGCAAATAAACTCGATTATATTTATTGATTATAGTTTTTTCATATATTGGCTGAGGGAAGCTATAATAATATTTAGAGTTTCTATTATATCGTGAATACGAGACGTCTAAATAATTATACGAATATTAATTATTATATTAAATTAGATTATAAAGACGAAGATCTTAAATCGAGTCTAGTATCTTCGTAGATATTAACTTATTAATTATTTTCAGATATAGATTAAGTTAAATCTCGATAATACGTTAATTAGAGATCGTTACTATTAGATTTAATAATTCTATATTTATTCTTAATAATATATACGTATATAAAAGACCTCGCTTTTAAAACTCGATAACTCGTATAATATAGATAACGTTCTTAAAAAAATTTTAATTTATGCGATTATATTAAGAAGATATGCATAAAAAACTCGAGTTATAATAATAAGAATATCGAGGGTCTATTAACTCGACTCTAGTATCTTAATAATTTCGAGTTAAGTTGAATTTATTATAAGCGTTACGAATAAAGATAATTTATTATACTTATATATTAGAGTAAGAGAGTTTATTATCTATCGAGAGAATTATTCTCGTAATTCTAAGAAGAAGATTAAAATTAAATTCTCTAGAGTTAAAACGAAAGGATTAATATAAAAAGGGTTCGACGAGTTTTTAAAGTCTTATACTCGACGATACTACTCTACTCGTCTACGACGAAGAAATTATAGTCGTTACTTCTTTATTCTCGAATATATATCGATTAAATATTCATAGATTAAGCGATTAAAGAAGCGAAAGCGAGGTTCTTATAATAGTCGATATCTATATTATTAAATCTACGTTAAGCGATAGAAATTATTAATTAATTAGTCTACGATCTCGAAGGGAAAGAGAAGTAAATATTATAAAGATTCGTAAGACGAGAAGAATAGATCGATAAAGTCGCTCTTATTAATTACTTTTCTCTAAATAACGATCTTTTTATCTTAGACTTAAAATAAGTTATAAGCGTTAATAATAATAATAATCTCTTCTCTCGTAGCGTTTTGATCGAGGTGAATTAAATAGAAACGCTCGGCGATACTCTTAATCGTACTTCGAACGAAATATAAGAATAGATTCTATTTCTTTAATATTAGTCGTGTCGCCTCGATTAAATCTTAAGAAATCTTTAATTCCTCGACTATAATATTACAATTAGCATTATTATATAGAAATTATCGTTAAGAGTATACCCCTATTTTCGAACTTAGAATTCGATAATATATACGTTTAATAATAGCAATAGCTCTTCGTAGTCGTTTTATAAAATCGTTAATTATATTAATAGCGATAAAGAAAAAGAGATCATTTAATTTGCGAATAAAGAAACTATTCTATCGACGAAACTTATTCGTAACGTCCAGAAAATATAATAAATATAATAATAATCGCGAAAGAGTTAATATATTATTTCGATAATAGAATTCATCTTATTTCATATTGAGTAAACGCGTATTATAATATTTATAATCTCGATTTCAAATTACTCGCCAGAATAGATCTCGATTTTAATTAATCTTAAAATATTATAAAATAACTCTAAGTTATTTTCTCTTCGCACTTATAAGATCTCTAACATATTTTCAACGAGCTTTTTTATTCGTAGCTACTCGGTTTTCTTAGATCTTTTAAATCGGATTCGCATTATAACGTGAACGTAATATCTTAAAATAATCGTATAGAATAATACGAGAATAGCGAAAGAATATAAATGAGGAGCCAAATTAGAATATAAAAAAAAAGAACTACTTTTATTATTTTAGAGGGGAAAAATAATATAAATCTTAGTTATTAAAGCACGAATAGAATTAATATATATAAGTAGTTTATTCGAATATTACGTACACGAATTAGTTTCATAAGAGCTTAACTTAAATTACGAAATTAGTTATTTACGATTGAATATCGAAAGTTTTTAAAGCACTACGAATAATTAATATAAAGGTGAATACTACTATTAAGAGACTATTATAATAGCGTTTTAATACTTCTCTTATTATTTATATTATTTATATTATTAATTCGTATAAACTTATTATTCTTAGTACTCGACTTATTATCTTAATTCTTATAAGTAAATATATTAAGCGCCTCGTCGGAAAGCTTCAACTAAGTAAAGATTAAATCTTAAAATATATTCTATAATATCTTATCGGGTAATTAAGTACTCGTAGCGTTCTATAAAGTATAACTCTTTTTCTTCTTTATAGAAGCGATTATTAGATTTATAATATTCAATATAATCTTCGAATCTAATACTTAAGATAATAAATATTTTTAAAAGAAAATATTAAAAAGATTATAGAATATAGAGCTAGGCTTATACGAAGTTAAAATATATCTTAGAATTATTATAAGTGCGAGATTACTTTTAAGCGAGAATAAGCGCGGTCTTGAGACTTAAAGAATTAAGAATAAAGCGTTTCTACTAAGTGAAGGCCAGTATACGCTTTTTATAAGATATTAATAAAATATTATTCGTAATCGATAAGAAGATTATCGGCGTATTTAAATTCTCTAAGCGTCACATGAAATTAATATATATAAGATCGTAAACTAGAAGAATAGAATAGACTATATTATTATTAATAAAAGTCTTTAATAAATCTCAACAAACTTATAGTAATAAATTCTTATAAGGTATTTTTTAATTCTTTTACTTCGAACTATTTTAAAAAAAGCAACGAATAATAAATTTCGCGTGATTATTAGATATAGATAATTCGTAAGTAGAGACATATAAGGCGAAAGATCTAGCTCGACTATCTATAATAGGCTTCGAAATATAAAACGAATCAACCCGGTTAAGATAAACTAAAATTAATAATATCGATAAAGATATTTAAGTATTCTCGACGTCTTAAGAAATAAAATAACTTAATAATATTTAAAATTAAAAATAAAGATCGCTAAATAAATTTTATTTATTAAGTAATTTTAAATAAGCGAATTCTTAATAAGAAGATTTCTTTCCCATTCGATTCGAAGAAAATAAGTTTTTTATAAAGATAACATATATTATTCTTAATAGAAAACGTGTTACCTTCTTCGTATTAGATAATCTTTACGCTAAACTTACACTCGTTAATATACTTAATAATATTATTATTCTAATCGCGGAGAGTCGCGAACTACTTCTAGTATTTCTTATAAATCTTCTTCGAGTCGAGGTTATCACGAAGCAATTAAATATTCGTATAAATCATATAGCTAAAAGTCTCTAGTTTAAGCTATCTAGATATAATAAGTAAAATTAATATAATAAAATAGGGCGTGTAAGATATAGTGAAATTTCTCGAATAGTCGATATTAAAGAAAAGAGAGGAGAAAAATTAAGGCTTATCGAGATCTATTTATATATAGAGAAAGTGCGAATTAAATAATACGTTATATCTTTCTTATTATTTATTATAATAAAACTTACCTTAAGAACCTATTAATAACGCTATATAATTATCGATATTAATATTATTATATCGTGCGACTCGAGTATCTAGGAACTACGAAACTAGTTAGCTACTCTTATTAAATAGATAATTTGATCACATAGAATAAAACGAATAAATTAGTATTCTTAAAATATTAATCGAATTGATATTAAGCTAAATTCTATGCATAGAGATAGAATAATATTAGATAAATCCTATATATTTAGAATATAAAGAGACAAAAAGTATACAAAGAGACTCATCAAAGACATAATTAAGCTTCTACTTCGCCGCGCTAATAATAATTATTAGTAATTATTATATCGTGGAATATAGACTTAATCGGTATAAAGACGTATATATTAACACACGAAAATCGTCTTCGTAATCGAAACGCAAAACGGACTATTCTTGCTCGACGTAATAGATTATATATATATATACTTAGCAGAGCTAATCGCAAGATTCGAGAATATTAATAATCTAGTATAATTAAATATCGACTAATAACTTAAATATATAGTTATAAATAGACTTACAAAGATAGTAAATCGATCTCTATCTCCGTCTATCAATAGAAAACATTAACGCTTATTATATTATAGAATTTTAGATATTATCGAAATAGAAACACGAAGATTAATACTCGAAATTTATATTCTTAATCGAAAAGTAGGGCAATCGAACTTTACTAAAGCTCGTAGCTTATATACGTATACGATTATTATAATTAATTACTAAGATTATATTATAATATAGTTTTATTAAGCATTAGATATTAGCTTAAATATACAAAAGAAATAGCGTTAATACTTAGTGAACGCATTAATATACAAAGTCCGTATTTATAGTCGAGTGATATTCTAGATAAACCCCTACAAAAAATAGTATTCAATCTATATATATTCTTAGCAAGCCTTATAATCGCTTCGCATAGATATATCGATCGCTTTAAGTCTAAGACTTTAATATATATAATAGAGACGAACGTATAATAAAAGTGTCGCAAAAAGATACGAATCTCGTATAGAGATATAACTTTTCAAGAGCATAGTGGAACCTTACAGAGGCATTAATTATTATTATTTAATATTATTTAGACTTTCCCCTCGTTGTATCACTATCGATAAAACAAAGTATATATATCTAATTATTAATAGATTGCGAATTATGTAATTCGAAGAGGTTAATGCAAGTATAAAATAATATCAAATAATCGTGCGAGCGAATTATATTCTAATCGCAACGAATAAAGACTTCGCACGCCGAATATTATCATAGAAGATTATTTCTAGATACGCATATATACGTAAAAATAATTAAGTTTAATGAAAAGAGTGTAAATAATTAGTAGAAGTAGATATAATAATAGCTACTTTATTAATCTAGTCTTTAATCGAGGAGCTTTAGAAAAAAATAAAAAAGATTTAATTAAAACGATAACGCTCGTTTATAATTAAAGTTAATACTTTTAGATTACGCTTTTTATTTAACTTTTAATTAGAAATAAGATCTTAATATTATCGAGATTAATATCTAAAGCGGTGATAGAGTGTGCATATAATATAGCTTTCTATCTCCTACGATTCTATCTATCTATTATAATTCTAGTTTAGATAAAATTAGAATAATTAAAATAATCGCGAGCAGAGATCTATAAAAGATATAGTCTATTTAATATTAATTAGTATATACTAATAATATTTAATTAAGTTATTTAACTTTTAAGTATCAAAAGTATAAAAGTAGAAGAACTATTATTCTCGGCGTAATTTTTCTTTTATTATTTATAAAAAAAGAAATATATAGAAGAAAAAAAGCTATTTATTCTACTAAACTAATTAAGATATATTCTTATTACGTTTACGTATAAGATAGATCTTAAGATACTTCTTTTAAAGCTAAACGACTTTTCGAAGAAGTCTAAGATACTTAATCCTCGAAATCAAGTCTTAGTATTCTTATTTATAAAATATATATATCGAGATTAAGTAATATTATAAATAGTTAATTAAGTCGTTCTAACGCTAAGATTAATAATTAATAGACTTAGCTAGATTATTAGTAGATCTAAATAAATTCTTAAACGTATCTTAGCGCTAGAAAACTTTTAAATAATTAAAAGATATTATATAGAATCCTCGTAGAAGGCTTCGTATAATGGTCTAACGATACGAGTATCGCTAGTACTAGCGTTAATAAGACGGAAGATATTAATATCTTCGTGATATAATAAGTATTCGCTTGAAGTGAATAATATAAAGACGATAGAAATCGAACTTCCAGTATTCTAATAGCATAATTTTATCGTCGCTAAGACTCGCCTCACGTATTAAAGTAATAGTTTCTCTACGAAAGAAGTACTCTAAATAATAATCCCTAATATTAAGCGAGATTAATATTTAATAAAGTTAATCGATAATTAACTCTTTAATAAAAGAGTTCTTATTTAATTAAAAGAGGGGGCTATTTAATAAGATCTTTTATCTAAAGATCGAATAGTGGGACTATGGGTTAGTGTGTCTCATGATCCAGCCCCTGTTCCAGATGCATGCGCACATGCGGGGAA